>JAGKTI010012679.1:0-24264 GCA_018397915.1 Birgus latro
AGATGAAAAGCCTTTGACTCCACCCTATTGAGAAGAGCCGCATGTTGGGAGCCTACCCACATATGAGAGTTGTACTCCATACAGGGGCGAATAAAACCCGTGTATAAAGTCAACAACTGTTCAGGGGTAAAGAAGGTACGGAGTCAGGTTAGTACACCTAATCTCTTGGAAACAGATTTCACAAGAGATATAATATGACCTTTCCAAGATAAGTCTCGAGTGAATGAAACCTCAAGCATGTTCAAGGATGATGCAGGATTAAGCTGGATGTTACTAAACATTAGTGGGTAATCCTGTGGAAGATTTTGCCTGGTTAATAGATGTAATAACTGAGTCATTGATGCATTAAATTCAAAATTATTTTTACCCCAGTCAGAGATGAGAGCCAACTCAGACATTAGGTGCGCCACAGCCTCATCCCTCGTTTCTTGAAGCAACTGCTGAGATGGACGTTGCCTGAACCAAATGGAGAGGTGAAGGGTGGCGTCATCAGTATACGAGTGGATAGGGTTAGATGTACAGCTTAGAAGGTCATTTATGAATAAAAAGAAGAGAGTTGATGATAGGGCAGAGCACTGAGGAACACCACTGTTGATAGATCTAGAAGAACGATAGCCGTCTACAACAGCAGCTATAGAGCGACAAGAAAGGAAGCTATAGATGACGGCACAGATAGAAGGACAGAAACCGTAAAAGGGCAATTTGGAAATTAAAGATTAATGCCAGACTAGATTGAGAAGCCTTTGAGATGTCAAGTGCAATGGCAAAGCTTTCGCCAAATTCCCGAAAGGAGGATGACAAGGAGTCTGAAAGTACGTGAGAATATTGCCAGTGGAGCGTCCCTGACGGAACCCATACTGATGATCAGAAAGAAGGTTGCGATACGAAAGATACTTTAAAATATTTCTATTAAGAATTTACTCGAAAACTTCTGAGACACAGGATATTAAAGCAATTGGACGAGAGTTAGAGGGATGGGACTTACTCAATGATAACAAACTTCCAGCAACAAGGAAAGGTACAAGTTGACAAAGGCGAAAGAGTTTACCTTGGCAAGGTGTAAGCACAGAAGCACAGTTCTTGAGGACAACTGGAGGGATTCCATCAGGCCCATATGCCTTGTTAGTACTGAGGACTGTGATGGCAGAAAATACATCAGATGAAGAAATTTTTATGAGGAAGTCAGAGGGGGAAGTGATGGTGGAACAGCACCGGAATTGTCTAAGATGGAATTGGAGGAGAACGTCTGAGTGAGGAGATCTCCTTTATCAGTAGAAGAAATAGCTACAGAGCCATCAGAGTGGAAAAGAAGAGGGAAGGATGATGAGGTAAAGTTGCTAGAAAGGTTTTTGGTAAGGTGCAAAAAGGAAAGGGAAGAATTCGAGTTGGAGAGTTGAGAACATTTAGAACAGATGAATTTTTTTAAAGCAGAGCGAAGAACAGACTTAGCACGATTCCAGGCAGAAACATAAAAGAGATGTGATATAGGGAAATGTTGGCTCCAGTACCTTTTATACGCCCTCCCCTTGTTGCGGACAGCATTAGAACATGAATGATTAAACCAAGGCTCTCTCGCATTAGTCAAAGGATATGAGAAAGGAATGTATGCTTCAATGCCCGAGAGAATAACCTCTGTAATGTGCAAGGCACACTCAGATGGCTCCCAGCCATGGAAGCAATAATCATTCCAGGGAAAATCCATGAAGTATTTCATTAGGGCCTGCCAATTCGAAGCTCCGTAGTGCTACAGACGACGTTTCTTTGGAGGGTCCACAGGCTGTACCAGAGCTATAGGACAGGTTAAGGTAATAAGGTTATGATCGGAGGAGCCCAACAGAGAGAAAAGATGAACAGTGTAAGCAGAAGGACTAGTTGTTAGGAAGAGGTCAAGTATGTTGGAACTCTCTCCAAGGCGGTCAAAAATATGGGTAGGGTGCTGTACAAGCTGTTCTAGGCCATTAACTCGCTGAGCCCCACTGACGTGCATTGTATGTCACTCAATTGCAAGGCCCATCCGGTGCACATTTTTAAACATTCGCGTGTGATTTTTGGTAGGCATATGTGGGAGACCTTCCTCTACCTGCTGGCAAGCGGAGATACTTCCTGGCCCCCCTCCCCCACACTTGTCAATTCACCTGTTAGAAGTAACCTGGCCAGTAAAGATATGTTGCCCCACGGTCTCTGCAATGACGAAATTCACGGTGAAAGTGATTCCTGAGGTGGAGGACAAAGAAACAAAGAAGCTAGAGGTAGAAACAAACAGAAGTGATGAGGTGGTAATGTCGTAAAGCAAGGTGCCATATGCTGGGGTTTTGGGTGAGTAAACAATGCTTTTATCGCCTATATTATTGTGTGAAAACCAATATAGACTTGTACTACACATAAATTCGTACCAAATACATAAATAAATATGTAAGTTAAAGTGGCTTGAATTAGCTAACCCTTCCATACTTCGTTTTCTTTAGCCAGGTAGCCTGAAAAAGAAGGAAAACGTAAGGCTGAATGACACCTGTATCAACATTTATAACCTCAGGTGGGCGATTTTTCTATGAATTATCGATGTTTCTCACCAAAAGCGGAGGTTTGAGTAAAAAGAAAAAAATGAAAATTGGTCGGGTTCTGAGGGTGTTTCGTAAAAAATCGGTCGAGACTGGGCGGGTTAAGGATAGAAAAGATGTAGGCTTGTTCACCATGTGGATCAGTGAAAGGAGAGGATAGCCAAAGGTTGTGGTAAACATTGAAAACTCCTAGAATGGAGATTTCAGAGAAAGGAGAAATGGATAGCACGTGTTCCATCGTAGAAGTAAGATAGTCGATGAAGTTTTGATAGTCTGTAGAATTGGTAGATAAGTAAACAGCCAGATATATTTACTCAGAGAATGACAGAAGAACAGAAGCCAGAGAGTAGAAAACTCAGAAGAATCAAGTTCAGGAACACAGAAGCAAGATAAGTCGTTGGATACATATACACAACAGCCACCTTTGGCTTTGAAATGAGTATAGGGAAAGTAGGACGATACAGAAAAGGGTTTGGTGTCTATTGCCTGAGACTGTCTCAGTAAGGAAGAGAAGGTGAAGTTTAGAGAAGGAGAGGTAACGTTCAACAGAGGGAAAGTTAGAGGAAAGACCGCGAATGTTGCAGAAATTAAGAAGTGAGTCAGACGGTGGTTCCAGGCAGCTCACAGTGTCGTCACCGTGAGAGGGGCGGATGGTGGGGGCATTTATGCCCCTCCCACCTGGTAACTCCAAGGCATTGTCAGTCTCTTCCCTTTTACATTTTAATTTTGAAAAGGAAGTGTACTGTGTACTATGCATGTAGACTGGTGTTGACAGTTAGAGAATATGTATTGGAGTGCATGCTGGCCTACTCTGTGTTACTGAATCACTGAAAAAGTTCAGCAAAGGGGGATGGTCAGGAACTAGTCTCGAGGGCTGATGAAACGGGAGCTCCAGTTCTCCCTGTCACCAGCTTTCCATCCACCTTGGGTGTACTACCCTGACCGACTTGTGCTACAGTCTACTCCATGCATGCTTCCACATTTGTCCAGAACTCTTCCTTCACTCTGCTTGCTCGATCTTGTATGTGTGTGTATGCGCCCAAACAAGATCGTGAAAGCAGAGTGAAAGTAGAGTTTTGGACAAATGTGGAAGCATGCATGGAAAAGTTTGAAAGTAATGAGAGAGTGTTTTTGATTGGAGATAAGAATGGAAAAGTAGGGAATGTGAAGGTGGATGGAGTAGTTGGTGAGTGGAGTGTGCCTGCACAAGTAGATGAGAATGCCAGTGCTTTAGTGGACATTTGTGCAGGAATGGGGTCGGTGACAGCCAGTACCCTCTTTTGGCACAATATGATCCACAGGGATATGTGGCGAGTGATGAGACGGGTGGGTGGTGAACTGAATGAATGGAAGACAATGATTATGTGTGTGTGGATGATTGAATAAGGTGTGTACTGGATGCTTGAGCATACAGCGGTCGCGAGAGTGGACTTTCTGACCACCACATAGCGGTGGTGAAAATCAAGGTTCAAATGAAATGGAGGAGTAGGAGAAAGGAAGGACAGGAGGAAGCAGTCCATACAAGGAGGTTACAAATGTTGCAAGAGATGGAAAGAAAGCCGAATATAAGAAAGAAGTGGAGGAGCGATTGAGTAAATATGATTTGGAGCAGACTTGGGACATAGAAGGTATGTGCAAAATTTTCACAGATAGATTTCTGTGCAGCATGTAAGGTGGTGTGTGGGGTGAAAAGAAGGCGAAAGGGGGTGCAAGGTACAGCATAGTGGAATGAAGAGGTGTGACAAGCTGTGGCTCAGAAGAAGAAGGTATATAGTGGGTGGATGAGAAACAGGGACGTGGATGAAGTTCAGAGACGGAAGAGAGAGCTATATATATAGAGGAAGAAAGAGGTGAAAGAATTACTAAGAGAGTGTAGAAGAGAGTGGGTGAGGAATTTGGAAGGAATTTGAGTGTAAAGTGGAGGGAATGTAAGAATAAGTTATGGAATGAGGTAAAGAGCATTAGACAGGGTGTTAAAGAAGTAAGTCGGGGAGTGAAAGATCAAAATGGTAGACTGCACGTGGAGAAGGGAGAAAAAGTGGGCAGATGAAGGGAATACTTTAAGGAAATGTTGAAGATAGAGAATGAAAGTAATGCGAGTATAAGTGGCGGGGGAATGTCTGGGAGAAGGATGGAGCTGAGAGGAGAGGAATAAATCAATGGGTTGGAAAAAGCTGAATTAAAGAAGAAATTCAAAATGGGGAAAGCCCAAGCAATTAATGGAGTGTGTGTGGTGAAATTCTTACGCATGTGGGAGAGATAGTGGTAGAATGGATATGGAAGATATGCAGATTGCCATGGGAGGAAGGTACAGTCCCGGAGGATTGGAAGTCAGGAATAATTATTCCCCTGTTAAAAGGGATAGGGGAAAAAGAGGTGTGTGCTTATCATAGGGACATTTGTCTTCTTAGTGTAATAGGAAAAGAAAATGGTAGGATACTTATTGACAGTTTCAATGTTTTGGTCCAAGTTCACACCCCCCTCTCTCATATACCTCCCCACTCCATCTCTCCACCTCATCCTTGGCCCTCTCTTCCTTTTCCCCCCCTCCATCTCACTCACATACTGTACACTCTTCTCGTCTCTCTCTCGCTCTCCATCCTCTCCATATGGCCAAACCACATCAGTGTATTTCTCCTAATGATTTCTATCACACCCATATCCACACCACAATGTTCCTTTACTTCCTCATTTGTCAATCTGTCTCTCTGTTTGCCTCCACATGCTCCTCTCAAATAACTCATTTCCACTGCATGATTGAACTGAGGTTTATTTGCATTAGTCAAAGGATATGAGCAAGGAATGTATGATTCCATGCCAGAGAGAATAACCTACGTAATGCACAAGGCACACACTGATGGTTCTTGGCCATGGAAGCAATAA
This sequence comes from Birgus latro, assembly GCA_018397915.1. NCBI lineage: Eukaryota > Metazoa > Arthropoda > Malacostraca > Decapoda > Coenobitidae > Birgus > Birgus latro. Next base: position 5,442 of record JAGKTI010012679.1, read on the forward strand.
TCATTCCAGGGAAAATGAAAGAAGTATTGACTAGGAGCGTCCCAATCAACAGATACAAAGATCTTTGGAAGGTCCACAGGCCTTACTGGAGCGATAGGACGGGTTAAAGTGGTAAGGTTGTGATCGGAGAAGCCCAGCAGAGTGGAAAGATTAACAGCATAAGCACAAGGATTAGTAGTAAGGAAGAGGTCAATTATGTTGGAACTTTTTCCAAGGCGGTCAGGGATACGGGTAGGGTACTGTACAAGCTGCTTTAGGCCGTTGTTATAATTACCGTTGTTGCTCTGTTCAGCCTTTCATTCTCAAGCCATATCAAACGATTCGTATTTCACGTAAGTTTTTGGCACAGTAGGACAACACTTTGGCTCTGCAATATCCTTGCAGGTGTATTTGGTTTACATTTTGTACAGACTTAGCCAAGTAATAAAGTGACTTTCAGAAGCTACACTGTGATACTTGCAGGATAAGGCACGCCAGTGTGGTGTTTCCCTTTCAGTTATGCATTTTTTGTTTCACATTTGGAGATACTATAATAAGTTTTCCAAGTTATATTGAAAAGTTTCTACTTGACTTTCATATAATTTTGTCACTAATTTTTTCCCTACCAAAGTCCAAGTGGTAATCATAAATCAATGTTAGGTGGCTAGTAACTCGAGGTGCAGTGTGGTAAGCAGCGTCACACAATTTCTAGTCATTTTGAAGGCTCCAGTTTATGTGCGTGTTTGCTCTAAAAAAAATAATCATACAGTGATGCCAAGTCTTAATAATTATTGTATTTCTTCTTTATACTCTAACGTCGACTTGGTGGATCAGTTTATTTTGAATAATGAGCTATTCAGGAAAGTATTAGCAACGGATTCCTCTGATAACATGCCTCTCTTCCCACACAGGTGGTCACACTACAACTGCACAGACTCTGTCATCACTGGTTAGTGGTCCACTGCGCGGACATGACCTCCTGATGGTGAGCGACGACCATAAGCAGCACCTGCTTGACATGAATCAAGTAGTTGGGGTCGCTGGAGCTTCTTTCACGCCGGTCTTCCTCGCTACTCAACACTCATTCTTGCACACCGCCCATCCACCACACCACACCAGAGGTTCCCAACTCATCGCAGTAATCATCTTCCACCGCGACCCCACCACATTCCTCCTCCTTCTGGCAAATAACAAAGAGTGGAACCCCAGTTACCTCGTCCTCTTTTGCCTCAACCCACAGCTCAACACCACATCAATAATTGTTCAACCTGTCGTCCAGCGCTCGGAGTACATCTTGTTGCTGCAGCCGGAAGAACGATCAGGACATCAACGCATAATTGCCTACACCAGTCTACCCACAAGCACTAGGGCACCACTGGGAGTCTGGAGCACTGAGAAATTCAAAACCAGACAGGCACTCTTCCATTACCGCTTCAAGAACTTTGGTGGGCGGGTTCTGAAGATTCCAGTTTCCTGCTACGATGATCCCCTCTTGTACTATGGAAAAGACGGTGAGTGTGGTGGCGGGAACCCAGACGCACTTCAGGTCATTGGTGATAAGTACAACTTCACATATGAAATCAACCTCATTGACACAATTAAATGGGGAGTCAAGGAGAATGGAACCTGGAATGGCATGCTGGGTGATATGATGTACAATAACAAGGACATAGTGATCAGTTCAATGAGGCTCACAACAGATCATTTCAGTGACTTTGACTACACCTACCCCTACTGGCGATTCAGCTTTGCGATCCTCCTACGTGTACCGCCGCCAGTACCCCGCTGGAGGAGTATCTTGTACCCTTTTTCCACCCTGCTGTGGGGCTTAATCCTGGCTTCCACCGTTGTAGTTGCCTCTCTGCTCTCCTGCTTACTCCACTACCTTCACCACCTCAGTGACCCCATCGACATCACTCTTAAGGTGATTAACCTCTAAGATCTGCTACGACACTTGATGTAGCTAGTAACGTTAATATTTTATTTACCTTACATTTGGGATAACGGCTGCTGAAGTATTGCTTTGATTGTAGAAAAGGTGCCACCATACTGAAATGGACAGTTTTATTTAGAATGTGACAAACATGGTGACTGAAATTACTGTCAGGTTGAAACACGAGAGTACTGGGCACAATGTCATGTTTATGAAAAGATTATATAATTCTTAAATACAATGTAATATTCTAAATTATTTTGTTCTTCTTGAGCATAACATCTGCGGAATTATTTAGTCTTCTCTCCTTATGAATATCTATATGATATTACAAACAATAATCTATTTCAGTATGTTTTGAAGATCAGCTGAATGGTTAACATGACAAGCATTTAAGCTCGCCATGTCCGTGTTTTAATGTAGAAAAGCATAAAGACATAACATACGCAAATCAGACGTAAGAATGAATGAATGAATGAAGAAGCGACATGGCAGCGCAACAGCAGAGGTCATATGCGGCCGAACACAAACAATAAAAGAAAATCAATATATATAATAATAACAAAAATCAAAGAGAAAATCGATGCTTAAAACAAATCGGCTATATATAAGAGACATAATAAAATACAAAGAAAAACGATGCTTAAAACAAACCAACAGTATAGAAAAATGCGATCAAAACTAAAAAACTAAAAATATAATGGAAAGATAAGGGTTAAAACTAGTACATTATCATTAAAACACAAGGTAAAATATGGTAAAGCTCTATAGCTTGCGAAGAAGGCCAGAACACAACACAAAGGAGAAGGTACTTCCCCCCATAACACAAGCCTCTTCCCCAAGCACTGAGGAGAGAAGGTACGAACCGTTATTGGCTCGGCATCTAGAGAGGTACCGCCAACGAAGGTCCCCAAGACTGGGGCACTCGACAAGGAGATGCCGCACAGTCAAAGGAACCAGACAGTCATTACAATAGGGAGGCCCGCCCTCTCCATCAAAAAACCATGAGTCAGCCTAGTGTGGCCAATCCGAAGACGAGCCAAAGTTGTTTCCCACTGTCCGGACAGTCCCACATATCCCCCATCACCCAGGTTCCAACGAATGCTGCGGAGTTTGTTCGCCCCTGCTGCATCCCACCTCCTCTGCCAGCAGGAACGGACAGCCTCCACAGTGGCCGCACACAAATCCTCGGATGGGACACGGCAACTTGGAGAGGAAGGACAAGAGGCAGCAGCTCTAGCCAGAGAGTCAGCACGCTCATTGCCCACGACTCCTACATGTGCAGGGACCCAACACAGTTGTACAGAGTATCCTCACCTGCATAATAAGAAGAGCCATTCCAAGACAGCTGAAACTAGGGGATGTGATGAGAAGCCATGAGACAAAGCTTGTAAGGCACTGGCTGAGTCACTAAAAAACGGTAAAAGAAGCTGGAGGAAAGCTAAAAATCATTTCAACCGCAACTAATATGGCAGTAAGTTCATCAGTAAAAACAGATGTAGAAGGAGGGAGACTCCCACCACGGCTAAAATCACGAAAAATTACACCAAAGCCCGTCCCTGCTCGGGATTTAGAGCCATCCGTATATACTGGGACTGAGTCACTGCGAATAGAGGCATGTTCCAAAAAATAAGACATAGCTGCCTGTGAGGAAATAGATGCCTTCCTCTCGAGGAAGTAATCACATGGTTCCACTTCTGGGAGAAGCCAGGGAGCCACTCGGGGGATACGTGTAGGGCAAACAGGGGAGGACTGGACACCCAACTCCCCCATGACAACCCTCGCTCTGTACCCAAATGGGTGTGAATAGCGAGGATGGGTGTTATAAAAGGGGAAAAGAGCGACCTCAGAGGCAGCCTGACAACTCAATGAGTTCGGAAGACGGTGAAGGTGGTGCCAACACTGCACCACCAGGGACTGTCGGCAGAGATCCAGTGGCGGTTCGTTTGCATCAACCAACAGACTCTCTATAGGGGAAGACCAGAAAGCCCCAGTTGACAGACGAATCCCAGCATGATGAACCGAATGTAGTGGTCTCAACCGGGCCTCAGTAGCAGAAGAATATACCACACACCCAAAGTCCAATTTGCTCCTCACTAAGGCACGGTAAAGTCGGAGCAGGCTGGTCCTGTCCGGGCCCCAAGACAAGTGAGATAGGGTCCGTAGGAGGGACAAGGCACGGAAGCATGATAGTCATAATGAACGGATATGAGGTACCCATGTCAGTCTCCTGTCGAAAATGAGCCCAAGAAACTTTGTCTCGTCTACACATCGCACCCTCTGGCCATATAACCGAAGGTCTGGGTCAGGATGAATACCTCACAAACGGCAGAAATGTAAGGCCACCGTCTTTGTTGGGGACAAACGGAAGCCGTGCATGGTGGCCCACCGAGAGACCCTATCTATAGCGAGCTGCATGCGATGTTCAGCCACAGACATTCGGGAAGCTGCATACCATAAAGCCAGATCATCAACATACAGTGAGGCAGACACTCCTTCTGGGATAGAGGACACAATACTGTCCAATGCTACGGCAAAAAGGGTCACACTGAGGATACTTCCTTGAGGCACCCCTTCCTCCTGAAAGTATGAAGGAGACAGGGTGCCACCAACCCTAACCCTGAATGTACGGTCACGCAGAAAATTTAGTATAAATAGGGGAAGTCTGCCTCGTAAACCATAAGAATGGTGTTGTTGGAGTATACCAAACCGCCATGTAGTGTCGTATGCTTTCTCAAGATCAAAGAAAACGCACACCAGATGTTGCCGTCTAGCAAAGGCATCACATGCTGCAGTCTCAAGGCGAACTAGTGCATCAGTTGTTGAACGACATTTTCTAAACCCAAACTGACACTGAGAGAGACATTCATTCCTTTCTAGGAAATACATTAGGCGTGTGTTGACCATTTTCTCAAATAGTTTGCACAAGCAGGATGTTAAGGCAATTGGCCAATTACTCCAAGGGACTGTTGCCTGCCTTCCCCGGCTTCTGGAATGGCAGAACAATAGCCTCAAGCCAAGAGGTGGGAAAAGAAGATTCCCTCCAGATTTTATTAAAAAGGCTGAGGAGAAAGGACAAAGCCACCTTATCCAGGTGTCGGAGCATCGCGTTAGGAATCTCATCCGGCCCTGGTGAGGTGTCATGACAGAGGGAAAGGGCAGATTGGAGTTCGCAATAAGAGAATGGGAAGTTGTAGGACTCCACACTCCCTGAACGGAAGTCCAACACCCTTGCTTCCTCTATCTCCCGTCGTCTGGCAAAAATTGGTGAGGTAGTGTCTCTCTGACTGACCGCCGCAAAGGCAGACACAAAAATATCGGCCACAGCTGCAGGATCACCAACAGGCTCACCATTAGACATCAGCACAGGGGACCTGCCTTGATTGAATTTTCCCGAAATCTTTCGCACCCTCTTCCACACCTGAGATATTGGTGTCTTTGAGTTAACAGATGACACATATGCCATCCATGAATCCCGCTTAGCTTGTTTCAGTACTCGACGAGCCTTAGCCCGCGCCCTTCTGAACTCGACAAGATTATGCTCCGTCCTGTATCTTCGATAACGGGAGAAAGCTAACTTCTTAGCACGTACAGCAACGCTGCATTCCTCATTCCACCACGGGACAGGTCGGTAGCGATACGTGCCAGAAGTTTTGGGAACAGCATGAAGGGTAGCAGAATGCAGAAGGGAGGTAAAGAATGAAACAGCCTCATCAATATGTGGAAAGTCTTCGACTGAGACATTAATAGAAATCAGAGAAGAAAAAAGGGGCCAGTCTGCCTTATTCACTCTCCACCTCGGTAAACGAGAACAGGGACTAGACACTGCTGCAGTGACAAGGATGGGAAAGTGGTCACTTCCATGGAGATCCTCCATAACCTCCCAGGTAAAGTCCAAAAGACAGTCAGGAGAGGAGATAGAGAGGTCAATAGCTGTAAATGAACCCGTTTGGGGATGAAAATGTGTAAACGCCCCAGTATTGAGCAGGGCAAGATCCTCATCCTCCAATAAGGACACCAACAAACTCCCACGTTGGTTAGTAAGACAGTCACCCCACAAAGGGTGGCGACTATCGAAGTCCCCCAAGAGAAGAAAGGGCATAGGTAACTGGCCAAGAAGGTTCTCAAGTTCTACCCTATCGACTGCTGTGTTGGTTGGTAAATAAATGGAACATACTGTATACCAGCGATGGGCATACAATCGCACAGCTACACACTGGAGGTTAGACTAGAGGTGGACTGGCCGATGAGGGATGTCAGCTCTCACCAAAATAGCACTACCCCCAACAGGACCCTGGGTTGGTTTTGAGTAAAAAGCAGTGTACCCCGGTTGTGCATGGGGGGTGGCAAACCCTACAAGAGTTTCCCGGAGACATATACACATAGGGAAACAGGCCAGGAGGGTCCGCAGCTCCTCCCAGTTGCCACACAACCCTCGACAGTTCCATTGTATTATACTGGCTGAGAATGCCATAGTTCCCATAGTGAAGGGAGGATCAGGATGAGGGGCGAGACGGTCTTGTCCCTCCAGCGGGTTTGGATTTACGCTTTGGAGAACCCTTTGGAGGAGCCTGCCCAGCACCAGGAACCCTCACCCTCTGTCGAACTGCCGAAAGTAAATGGGAGGACGAGGAAGTAAGATATACCACACTCTTTCTTGGAGTGGGCAGACCAGTTTGCTTGGAAGGCGGCTTGGTGACCGCCTTTGGAGGTGGAGGACGGTCACTGCCCCCACCAGAAGCCCCAGAAGTGGAAGTAGAGTCCATAGGACTGTCTAACAACATCTCCAGGTGGGGATGGGACCCGAGGTAAATCATCAGCTGCAGTTGTCACATTGCTAGATCCCTCTTCCTGCTGGGCAGAGGGAACAGTAGGGGTGTCGACAGAGGTTTCAACAACTGAGACATTAGGTGGCCGGTCTTCATGATCAGAAGACTCTGAAGAACAACGATGACATTTGCCAGATACAGATGGAGCCTCAGGCTTACTGGGTAAGACGGAAGGAGGAATTTCGTCAACGTGGACATCTGCCACTACCATACAAGTGTGCAAGCCGTCGGCCACGGAAGTGGGGGTGGAAACAGTCGGAGTAGTGGTCAGGTAATCATTACTTGCACAAACAGTACTAACTGTTGGGACAGCATTATGCACAGCATGAGTTGAAGGAGTGGTTACTGGAATGGGGCGAGGCTGCCTCTGAGATACAGGGCGATGTTGGTGTCCTAGAAATGACAGAAGCATAAGTAACCCCTGGCTGGAAGAAGCATGTCTGGGCTCTTCTCTTTACTTCAGGAAATGAAACCCTCTCACGGGTACGTATGGACAATATCTCTTTTTCCATGCAGTACCTAGAACAGTTTTTTCGAAGAGACAGCATGAGGACCTCCACAGTGATAGCATTTTAGGGGTCCTGGACAATCACTATTATGGCTTGATCCGCCACATAAGACACAAACACCAGGCAGGCCATCCTGTGCATGACGGCAAAATCGGCTTACATGCCCATACCCCTGACAGTGGAAACAACGCTTTGGGGTTGGCACATATGGCTCCACAGGAAGCGACAGCCAAGCCAGTTTCACAGTTGTAGGCATTGTTAATATATCAAAAGTTAGAAACAAGGTCGGGGTCGGGGTTAAAATCCCATCAATTTTCTTCTGAAGGCGCTCAACCTTTATCACACAAGATGATCGGAGTACTTCCAATAGCCGTGCCTCAGAGTATCGGAGGAGGTCTCGGGAAAATATGACTACTTTTGACTGATTAAAACTGCCATGTGGAGTGCATGAAATGGCTGTATTAGACACTATGGCAAGATCTCTTAAACGGGAACTCTCTTCCGGGCAGGACACTTCAACCAGGAGACTTCCATCCCCTTGGGAAGAGATCCTCGGTTTGCTTCCGCATGCTGAGACGATGGCACGGTGCATATCAAAAATATGAATATTTTGTATAGACCCACCAGAAGCAGATCTAATAACAAGATATTTTGTGTATGACGCTGCCACTGTGTCAACTGGGGCCAACCCCAGAGCCACACCCCTCCAACGAGAATGCCTCTTGGACCCAGCTGAACGCTGGGGCAGAGGATATTCTCCACGGGCCTGGTAGGGCTCAAGAGTGGTGATCAGCGTAGTTGAAGTGGAATGACCAGGGACAGATACATGGTCATCAACGTTATTTTGGATTACTTCTTCCATTTACACAACAAAACCTTCATTCCCCCACCCCTCCACCCACCATGGAGCCCAACAAGGGGAGGTCGTATGCCAGGGACAATACCACCGGCGACCCCAGAGGTAGCGGGAGAGTATACGCGGGTAACCACCGGGGGACCCGGGCAAGGGTGACTCCAGGACGATAGGAGCCACCAGGTCCCCCAGTGCCCACTTGACCCTAGCCAGCGCCCAACCAGGCCGCCTGTCTGGCCAGAAAAAGGGACCAAAGAGGTGTATTGCTAGCTGCAGAGCGCATCGTGCAGGATCGCTCAACCTCCAGGACTCCCGTCTCCCAGCATTACGGGACGCCACGCACGGCAAACACGTGGGGAGGCAACAGTCCCGCCCTAGATGGCAAGTGGGCAGGGACTAACATCACCAGCAGGCCTCCTTCACTAGTGATGTAAGGGGTGCTTGGTCCACGAGGCCGACAAATGCCGAACCCTACAAAGGTAGGCACACCCCCAACGTAGGTGGCACCTCCAACCACGCTTCAAGCCCCGCCACCACGTCAAGGTGACCCCCTGCAGCGGGGAAATCAGACGTAAATATACTGTTTAAGTAAACGGTATATTATTTTCAATGTCAATATAATTATGGTTACAATGTACAAAGTAGATAATTATAATGAAGAATCAGAAATCATTGCACTTATTTACATTATCAGACTAATTCCTCCATGTCTGGTCCCTGCTGAACGGACTGAATGAACACCTTCAGCCCAATGGATCTCTCTTGAAATCAATAAGATCGTGTAACTACCCAGAAAATCAGAAGGAAATGTTCTCAGGACAAAGACATGAATACAACCACCACATTATATAGTCACAAACTAGTTTCAGCTCCCTCTCAGTGGTGTCGAAACAAGCAGGTGCATGAACAATGATGTTCACCATTCTGCATCAGTCAAGTGTAGGACATAGAAAAGGCATAACATATACCACTCCAGCGAAGACTTGTTCAACCCGTTAAATCACAACAGTATGGATTCATACACATACGGTCAACTGTCTCTCATAACTAAAGGTTATTTTTGAATGAAGAATTAGAAACATAAATATTCAGCACTTTCCTTTACCCTGTCCTTCCTGTAAAAACAAATGCTAGTTATGATAAGGTCTCAGATCTGAGAAATTATTTGGCTATGCAGGAAGATCAAAAGACATGTGAATATTCTAAGCTGTCGTATTCTTGTATTTCCTGCATGAACAATCCTTGTTATGACAGAAAATTGATCATAATTTTTTTGGGGTAAACCCGGGTACAGGCCGACAAATTCACGGATGTTATAAATTCATTTAATTTCATTCGGGTTGCCATTCTGATTTATTTGCAATCTATTTGCTATCTGTTAGAGGAGATATGTGATCTGTCCATATATTTTCGTCTTCATTCTTCTATGCCTTTATAAAAGAATTTCATTATTTTAGTTCTTCTATATGATACTCAAGACTCTTTTAAGGGGAAACTGCGAGAAGAATAACTGTCTAGTTTTTTTTTTTTTTTTGAGAAGCAAATTTTTGAGTCTTCTAATTAACTTTACCTTCTTGTTATTCCTTAGCTTACTTTCCTACTACTGTCATCATCAGGTGCTTTATTTTAAGCAAGAGTTTTGCAAAACTCCATATTTCTGATCCATAAGCTACTGTAGAATAGTAATGACACAACTATATAATTCTTTACAAAAGATAATGTCACTTTATATGTGAGTCTGTTTAGCAAATTCCATCAATCTATCTCATTATTTTCCTTTGCACGATTTGCTGCTGTCAGTTCAGATAGCACCAATTGTCTGACATACAAGTATGTGACAAATTATAAAACTATGGGTAAAATCCACCTGGAGGCATATGGTACACAAAATGTGGTAAGGAGCACTGTCTTATGCAACTGCCCTTTGACAAATCTGAACAGACAATGAAACTAAAGAAGGAATCAAGGATCTGCTTCTGTGGGATTCTAATGCACTACTCAACGTTGTCAAACTGCTTGGGGAACATTACCCAGAGTTACCAAATTATGGTTATAAAATAATATAAAATAATATGTGTTTGTGAACCCGCAAATATGGTATTATAGCAAGGATTTCCATTAACAGTTTCAAACGATGCCAGGTTAATATATCTATTCAACTTAGGGGAGACCTCTTCTATTGCAAGGGATAAAAGCGGTCTCATTCATTGTGTGGGACAGATGGTGTCCTGGGTGCTGGGGCAGGCCATGAATGCCAAGATGGTTTCAATTACCATGGAGAAAATTCCCAGCTAATTTTCCAAGATATAAATACCCATCAAAATTCCCAGTCTGAAATTTCTCAGTTCGCTACTTAAAATTCCCAGGTCCCTTAATATCCATATAAATTTCCAGGTTGTGTCGGGTCTTCTGAGTCAAGCTATGAATGACAGTAGGGTGCGTGTGTTTTCGTGGGCGCGTGTGTGGCTGATTTTCTGGTGGGTGGCTGTGGACATCTTAGCAGCGGCCTACATGAGCAACCTTGTGTCAGTGCTTACCGTGCCCGTCTACCCACACCGAATACAGACGCTGGAGGAACTGGCTGAATCTGATATCATGTAAGGGTTGCATAATTTCTTCTTTCAGCCTTTTACTTTTATTTACCAGCTCTTATTATCATTAGTGTACTTTTTGTTAAATTTGTGTCAGTGCTGACCGTGGCCTTCTACCCGCATCGTGGACAGACGCGGGAAGAACTTGCCAATTCGCATATCATATGAGGGTTGATTCTTTCTTTTCATCTCCATTATCCCTCTTTTGACTTAACTTGGTGCTGGGGAGGGACGCTTTGATGTGATAGCACCGATATAAGCAGATGGTTCCATTGGTTATACAAACGTCCATCAGCTACTTCCTTGTATCCCCAAATGAGGATGCACTGCAGAAGGGCAACTTAAGTCTGCAGTCCACTGGGTTTAAATGTCAGATGAGCCTTGGTTGCAACTACTACTACCCTACTTGCATTCGGACGTGTGAGTAGCATATACTGTAATCGATTACCTTATATTGTAATTAGCTTATTATTTGTTGATCTTATGTCTGTGCTCACTGTCAGGCAAAATGTGTGAGTGTAATGTAATTGTGTTTTACAGTTTTTGCTGTATCATCATCAGACAACTTTAAAGACTTACAACCTGAGATCACGAGAGGGGAGACAAACAGCGAATGAATGACTTTCCTGATAACCCTTGTGTTTAATAGGAATAAAGCAAAGTATTTGTCTTCACACTGGCCTATGTCACCCAGATCCTGTGTGTTACAGGTGTTAGACTATTGGAGGTTTTGTTTACATCCCTTTGAGGTGCAAAATATAATTGAGAAGGATAATATTCTAACCTTCGCCCTCCTCACTCTGGTCTTCCCATATTTAGAAAAAATTTTATGGTGGAAAAGGGAGGTTTTGTGCTTAACCCATTCCCGCCCAGTGTCCTCAATATAGGACAGTACTGGGCATTTTCAAAAGTTACTAAAGAAGGGAACCTCTGGTAGGGACCTATGAGCTCCGTGACTATGAGGCGACAGGCAGAGGGTGATATGCTTAGTAACTATCCACCAAATCCCTCGCACAGGAACTCTGGAAGCTAGTGGGTTAATAGCTTTCCTCCTTGCTCCAGGCCCCTAAACTTTTATCTATGACAAAAGACCTGTTCATACGGGAGCTTAGAATCTATTCTGATGTAAACTGTCTGTACTTCTAGGTTGGAGTAAAAATTGGAAGTTGAAAACTCTTTCACTGGACCAAATTCTGGACACTTTGTTTCTCACTGTCAGATGTAATACAAGTGACAGAAAGAAATGGAATGTCCAGAATGCCAAGCCACTGAATCAGAGTGTTCTTTGTTTAGTTTTCATCCTCACAGCTGAATAGTTTGTGCAAAATGTTGTCCGATTCTGGCTTCCCTAACTCATAACACAGGATCTTATATCTCTGTCTCCCTCACCCAGACCATGTAATAGAGACTACAGAGGCTTCTTTGACCAAATCCTCAAAGAATCCAGCGACCGTTAATCTCTCCCTGGGGTGTAGGATATACTGCTGTGGACAGTGAACGATGACTTTTGAACCCTGGTTATGTTGTCTTCGAAACCCAGCCAACTTTTCAGGATTTTGTGAAGAGTTTCGTAATTCTCCGACCAGAAAATGGAGCAATATTCCTGGCGGCAACTGTTAAAAAAAAATGTCGGTGTACATTTGCCGCGAAACTCTCTAACATTATGGACGATGACAGTTAATGATGTTAGCAGCTAAAACGAAGTAATAAAATGTATTGATCTTATCCATGATTTGTAAACCTACTTTGATTATGATGCCATACAAACCTAAGTTGAGGCATTACCTAGTGAGGATGTTTTTAGGTGACTAGGAATTATTATTTTTGGATCCTCGTGAGCAATATTGATACCACTGGATCCTCCAGCGCGATTAATTTTATTTATTTCTATTCTTCTCTTGTAATCGTCTGTATATGACTGAGGATTTTATTTTCTGGTATCTCCAAACTATTATATTCAATTTGTGAGAGATTATTCCAACAATAGGGGTCAAATATATTTTTGAAAATGTAAGTTTCGTCCTCCCTGAAGGTTGCAACGTGGATTTCAGCACTACTCTCAGAGTACTTTGCCGTGAAAGAGTTCGGTAAGCCCTTGACAAATTTCACTTTACAGATTTATATAGATTAAGTGTTTGAATTTGCTCGACTTAGCCCAAATTGGCTCGAATCGAATTGTCTTGGTATCTACTAACAGCATGAAACATTTCAGAATCATAGATCAAATTGAAGTATGTTTCTGAACAAAATTTGTGACCATTTATTTCTGACTCCAAATGGAAAGTTTGACTAGATTATGATGGGACTGGGTGCGATTAATTCCTAATATATGAAGAGTAGTTCCAAAGTTTCTAGAAAGTGTAACACCATAATAATTATAAACCTCCCTCTCTTAGTTCTTCTGTGAAAGACAATAGAAGGTTCGATCCTCAAACACTAAAAAAAAATAAAAGAACTTCTACCTCGCCCTGAGGCATTGGATGTACACCCAAGAGCAAATGTTCGCATCAACAATCACCTCCAAGCATTGTGTCTTGCCTTTCAAAGTTTTCACTGCTTCAGCTGACAGAGTATTGTACCTTCTTATACTCTTTAGTTGTTTGCTTTATATCACAGCCAGAAGAGATTAGTGCCATCAAACTTTTCCCCAGTTTGGACCTGTCGAATTAGGTCTCTTATAATCTGGAGAAATTGCCAGTCTCCTAAATGAACATCGCTGGATTTTAAAAGTCAGTGCTCAGTGTTTCAATAATGTAAAGTGATGGAACACTACTACTGATCAGAACAGTACTCAAAAGTCAAAAGGCATTATCATTATTCTTTTATCTTCTTCATTTCCTCCTCCTCCTTTTCCTCCTCCTCCTCGTCCCCCTCCCCCTCCTCGTCCCCCTCTTCCTCCTTCTCCTGCTCCTTCTAACCCCAACATGGTAGTCTAAGGACGGTTCGTTCCCCAATCCCTCCAGTAACACACTACATAATAGCTAGTATCATATATACTGTTAATATGTAATAGAGATGTTTGAGGAAAGTCGTGCCTAAGCTCGAGAGATCTGGAGGAAACAGCAATGCACATTCTAGCTAGGGAATTTCGCACACAGCACGGTACGACACTGGATGGGAAACTCCACAATCGTGGAAAGTTCCTTCACACATGCCCTCACATATGGCCCAGCCAGTCATATACAAAGGAAATTGGAGAGACAGGGCAGAAGGGGAGAGAAGAGGCATGCTGGAAGAGGCAGGAACAGAGGGGACGGAGTTAGCTAGCATAAACCACTCTCGCTTCAGTACAGCTCTTGTGAAGATAACTTCCTTTGGAGAATAAAACCGAGTGAAACCCCAGACTCATCTTATCTTTCTCCTGCCATCCACGACAACACCAATTGATGATTCTCTCCTCTTAAAAAATCTCTCCAATCTAACACATTTTTGGAAACGCTCTACGATATTATTTGGTGGCTGCAGTGGGATTCGAACCCATGCCTCCGAAGAGATTGGTGAACAGATTATCTATTATGAATGGTACATGAACTGTTACTGATGTTGGTGTCACAGTCGCCTCTAAGTATGGATGATATAGCATGAGATTCCTGTCCTGAAACAAAGGATTCAAACCATGTTTATATATGCCTTGACTGATTATTTGACGCAGATCGTGAACTACAATTAATTAAATGTGATCTTGCCATTACCAGTACTTGCAATACCATTCATCAAAGCTTGATAATGATAACGAGCCCAGCTGTTGTCTAACTAAAGTATTATTATGTCAATATTTTTCATGACTACTGAGAAGTGTTGAAAAAGTGTCAGATTTCCTTCCATCGCATTTATTTTGTCCACACTCTGTTGAGTTATCCGTTCTGCTTGATGTTCTTCATGTCCCTAAGTGTCTTTGTTCCATGATATGGGATATCTTGGATCATGATGAGCATGGTAGTTATTGCTTGTTCTGATTTCCACTTTGCTAACTTCATGAATTCAGTGTTATGAGCTTCTGAAGCAGAACTTCTTATCATTGTTCCCAATGTATGGCTTTGCATTGTTCTCCAGCATTACCCGTAATTCATATAAGATATCCAAACTAATTTCAGTAATCATGATATCTTTCACAATTGCTGTTAAGGCTGTTGGGGCTATAAGGCATCCTTGCCTTATTTTATGTTGAGGGTCTAAGTGAGCTGATCCTCTTGCTATACAGATGAGAATCCATGGTATAAGTCCCCTCATCGTTACCTACTGAAATAAAGAAAAAAATGTATTCAATAGCTAATCCAGTCATGTTGAGATCGATAATAGTGATGATGCGCATTATAAACAACTTTGCTCGTTGTTTCACTAACAGAAGGAGTTTAAATCGATACCTAGATCATTTAAATGCTGTATTGTGGCATTTGTAGCAACAGTTGCACCTATTTTCGGTTGTTTGTTATGCGATCTTAATTTATTTCTGTATGTTTTGATTTCGTCTAGTTTATTTTTATCACTTGTGTTCAGTTTCTCGGTGGTGTCAGAAGTTACGTTATTGCTGGCTGTATTCCTTGAGACCCTTTTAAAATAATAACCATGAATATATTTTTCATCGCCACTCGACAGTGACTTAATTACTACCTTGCTGACTGTCTTCGTAATTACTCTGTACGGGCAATCAAATTTTGTGATACAGTAGTTTATTGTCTCTAGTGTGAATGATACCATAGACAATGTCCTCTATGCTGATAGCTGATTCTTTTGCCTTTCGATTATATGACTCCGTCATTTCTTCCTTGGACATCGATAACTGTTTCATCACCATTTTGAGTATCTCCTGAAATTCTCGCAAACGGAGTTTGAGATAATCGTCATAATTGTATGCAGGCAAATTTTCACCTTCCAGAATCTCATACGGTAATTTTTTATCTGTCCCATAGATAATGAAATGACTTGTTTAATGCAGATTCCAGAATTATATGATACTTCAACTTTGGAAATCCAGTCATCCAACACCTTTTTGTTTTGACTCTCTACCAGCCCAGTAGATGCTGGGTGATAGGCTAAGGCATTGACTTCTTTTATATTGTATTGTTTACATATTACTTGTAAGATTTCAGAAATAAATTCTCCTCCATTATCAGTTATTAATACCTTTGGTGTGGTGAATCTACATATACTGTAATATGGTCTATGATTACGCTTCCCACTATTTCTTCTGTAAGTCAACCGCGACAACGTCCCACGGGTGGTTAGGTACAGGATATTTCTCTGTAGGTGCAGGTGTTAATGTGTAGCCTTTGTGTCTCGCATATGACTCATCTGTCTATGTGATTGTGTATGCCTTTGCATAACGATGACCAGTGGTATTGCATCCGGGTTTGTCTGACTGCCCTATCTTTGCCTGGATGTCCTGCATGTGGACAATCGTGTATTGTCCTTAAAACGTGAGGTATCATTTCACCATGTACCACGAGTTTTCTGTTATTTCTTCTATGATTTCGTTGTCCTGGGTTGATCCTTTACATGACATTGTCGACTATCGTGAATTGTTCAAATGGTATATGTAGCTTGGGTAATTGTATGTCCTTGCCACTCTCCAACTTGCATATAATTTAGACCACATTGGATCAAATCTCTGTGCTTTCAATATTTATTCATGATTGGGGATGATTTCGTTTAGACCTAATGTCGTGACATGAATTGTCGTCCTGTTCCTAGATAATGCATCAGTGGCTAAATTTATTTTGCTTGTATGTAGTGAGTATGTTCATTATACAGTAGTTTTCAATCATAAATTTCCGTCTTGTTCTCCTCCCAGAGAGGAATTTTCTTGGAACAACCTCACAAGCGGTTTTTGTAGTGACATGCCCTTCCCCCAACTTAAAAACAGATACTAACCTTTCAACTGGTTTGCAATGTGACGTCCAGTGTCATGAGTTTTTATGCACTCTGCAATATGGCTGCATCCCTTTCTCTTTATCTCTGTCTTCCTTGTGTTTAATATAACATTCAGATTACATGTTACCGGGATTCACACAGTAATAACATAGAGTAGACCTATCTCCCGAATGTGACCCATGAGATGACTTTCCATATTTCGGTTTTTCTGTGGAACGGTTTCTGCTTGGACTACGTGCAAATTTTTTATGCTGCCTGTGGCTTGATGTTAGCGAACGCTGCCTTGATATCAGATATTATTTTCTTTGTCTGTTCTCAGTTCACGATCGTTTTTGTTCTGTACTTGGGCTAGATGTATTCATGCTGCTACTGTGTCTGTAATTCTCATCCTGGTTGTACTGGACTGTGATACTTCACTCACCCGTGCTTTGCTGGAATTCATCTCTACCTCGTTCATAAAATCTAATAATCATATTCCTGGGGTTTAAGCAATTGTTTAGCCATCTTTAGTACCTATCAGGTAATTTACACAATGCAACTACATAACCAAGGATGTCTACGACATGCATTTGTGACATATTCCCTTCAGCTGTTACCCAATTTGTGTTCTCTAAACTGGCTAGCATAGTTCTCTTAATTGTGGTCACATCTGCTGTTATTTTACCTACGACAGGGATTGTGGTATATTGTCTCATAAGATCCATGATCTTATATAATTCTGGAGTTATTCCTGGCAAAAAATTTATACCTCCGAAAAATTTCTTTAGGAATTCTGTTCTAAACTCTTCATATGTCTGAGCTCGTAAGAGCTTATCAGATCTAAACAGATCACCAGCTGGGCACCTTACTTGGACAATTCTTGATGAAAAAACAGCTCTTTTCATTTTCATCTGTTATATATCTTTTAACTAAAAGTTGCTAGCACTCATTTTGAAGTCTTATTACATCAATGAGGTCCTTGTCCATGTCTGAGAATTTTGTGAGATTTTTATTCTCATGGTACACATATACTTGATGTGGGGAAGTTGAAGCTCTGGTGTTAGTTCCGCCCGCCATTGTGATTGTTAGATTCACTTAAAGTCCCTTGTCGTTATGAGAAGGAGTTGATGCGTATTTCCGGACCTACGTATCCTACTGAATAAGTTTTCATAAATATGTATGACAGATCTATAATATTCGCTTTCTACGTCAGAGAAAACTGTCCAAGAAGCATCATTATCCTTAATTCCTCTCACAGAAGTGTTTTTTTCTTGAACTTTTGTTCGTGGAGGACTTTGTTTGTTCCGCTTTCGTCTCGCTCTAGTAACTGTGAATCGTCATTGGGTAATTCAATTGCTGTCTCCTCTGGTAATAAATTTGGTGTTAATGAAACCCACACTTGAAGACAAAGAATATATGTACCAAACAGTTTCGGTGGACACTGCCACCATCTTCAGTGGTCAAGATAGAGAGAGGGAATGACACTTTGATAGTGCAAGGGCTCCATCTTATGCGTGTGTGTGGAAGGGAGGGGTAAAGGGGAGGTGGGATGGGGTGGATTGTAAGCGGGGATTTCCCAAGAGTGAAAAGGGGGGGGGGACACCACCACGCAGGTCAGGTGTAATTCCTCTCTAACCCCACCTGTGTCGGTGCGGGAAGGGACATTTCCACCAGGGACTTCATTATAGGATCTAGCTTGTACATGCCTTCACTAAGGTTGAAATTCTCGTATTTTTGGATACACATGGCTTCAATAATCTTTTGTTTCCGAAAGTCTTGACTTTTATAGTGTAGATGACTACCTTGCCAGTCAATTCTGTGGTTGGCTTCACAAACATGATTAAATATTGCATTGCTTAAATTACATGTTTTCATGGCATACTTATGTTCCTTAATCCGTGTTTCCGAACTTCGACCTGTTTCTCCTATGTAAACTAGTTCACAGTCTTTGCAAGGAATTTTATATATGCCTGCTTCTGAATATGTTGTACATGTGTTCTTTACTAACATTGATCTGATGGTGGAAGTATACCTAAATGCTAGATTTACATCATTGCTGTAACCTGTTAACTTTAACATATTCAAGTCGGCAACATAAGGCAAAGTGACGAAGCGTTTCTTTCCTGTGAATGTAGAAAGATTGCCTAGCTTTAAGGTATGCCTTTTTAATGAACCATTTGGCAACCATTTGGAACTGTCTTCCTCTGTCTGTATTTCCTACTTCCTATAATCTCCAGTCTTTCAAACTCAGTGTGTCCAGGCATCTCGAAATGAACGGA
>JAGKTI010012680.1:11812-24264 GCA_018397915.1 Birgus latro
ATATATATATATATAAAACAGGTTCAGGGACTGCCAAAGCTTGCACAGATGGCAGCATAACTTCTTCCAACATCCCTCATACTATGTGTTTAGGAATTAAGTGAGAGTTTACCACAAACTTTTATTCAAGATATACAAACAAACCATACATTTCATAAAATAAATGTGTCAGATAATAATAATATAACTCTAGAGGCAAGTTTATAGTACTGCTGTGATGAATCGCTTGACTCCACCCCACCCCCTCTCCTCCAACTAGCCAAACTCCCCCTCACTCACCGTCTCCTCACCTCCACCCCCCGTCTCCTCACCTCCACCCCCCACCTCGGTGGCCCCTGTATGGTGTGATCTTCATTATAGGTGCTTCAGACTCACACGTCATGGTTTCGTGGTTCACAGTGAGGATGGAGAGGCGTCAACACATTTGTCCGTGGGTGTACATAGGTCGTTTGATGAGTAAGGATGGAAGTTTGGAGGGTGAAATACTTGAGAGGGTACAACAAGGAAGAAAGGTTGCTGATTCTTTGAAAGCAGTGATAAGAAATAGGATAGTGAGCGTGGAAGTGAAAAGTTACTGCATGACAGAGTTGTGATACCAACTCTTAGGTATGAGTGATGCTTGGACCATGTTGGAAAGATGCAAGTCAAGAGTGAGAGCAGTGGAAACGAGTTATTTGAGAGGAGCATGTGGAGTCACGTTGAGACAGATTGACAAATGAGGAAATGAAGGTACATTGTGATGTGGATGTGATAGGAAGCGTTAGGAGATATACATCAAGGTGGTTTGACCATGTGGAGAGGATGAAGAGCGAGAGACTAAAGAGGAGAGCGTATGTGAGTGAGGTGGAGGGGGGGAGAGGGAGAGGGAGGCCAAGGATGAGTTAGAGGGATGGAGTAGAGAGGTATAAGAGAGAGAAGGGTGTGAGCTGGGAGGAGGGCAATAAAATGGCAGGGGACAGGGCAACATGGAGGTGATTTGTTTGTGGTCACCCCTTATGGGATTAAAGCCTCAGGCAATAGATAGATTGAAAGATAGAGATCCACAGTAAAGAGGAAACTATTTTAGCTCCAAGACAGCAATCACCCAGTTTAGTACAGAGGAAGGCAGAATGGATAGTTAGTGATGTAGGATTTATAATTACTGGTAGCAGAAATCTTGCAGCGAGCACTGTCATTTTCAGCAGTGTGTCAGACAGAATAGCATGGATTGTAATCAGAGTATGCAAAACATACACCCTGATAGTAATACAGCAGACAAGTATATGCCACTTGTCAAAGAACACATGAAGATATGGAGACATTTCTATGACAACATCCCCCAGATTTTGGAAGAAGAAAAAACCAGTTATGCTATACTCGTGGGAGACTGCAATGCAGAAGTTGGCAAATCAAAAAATGGAGAGGCACATTTGGGTAAATTTGTTGTAGAAGAGAGTAATGACAGAGGTTAAATGGTGATAGATTTTGCTGAATCATATAAAGTGAAAATAATGAACACATTCTTCTACAAAAGATCAGGGAGAAAATGAACCCAGAAAAACCTAATGGATAAATAAAAATGAAATCATCATCATTGTAGCAGATAAGACCAACACAGTCACTAATGTTACAGTTACCAACTAAGTACTGTATATGAAATGACCATAGAGTGGTGAGTTTCACAGCTAGACTCAGTTCAGAAGTGAAAGAAAGAAACTGATTAAAAATAAAAAATTTACTCAATTAAAGTGAAAAGAAACATGCCATTTGATTAGAAATAAAGAACAGAGTTCAAGCTCAAAGTTCTTCTGAGTGTGACATTTATGAGTGACTGACTAAAAAAAAGTGTTAAGGGAATTGGTGGAGATAGTAGGGAAAGCTAATACAACCAAAGCCAACAAGTATACAATAATGGCCCTCATGCTTGTGAAAAGAATATGGGAGATGAAAGTACAAGCAGAGAAAGATGAAATAAAAAGAGTAGAATTAAATTGCATTTATGGTATAGATGGTAAGCTGCTAGGTGCCATCAAGAGTTTCTATGATGGTAGTGAAGCATGTGTAAGGATAAATGGGCATCTAAATGAATGGTTCATAATCTGTGTGGGTGTGCGACAAGGTTGTGTGATGTCCCCCTGGTTTTTCAATATATATATATGGATGGGGTGATCAGAGAAGTAAAAACACAAGTAATGGAGAAAGGGATGCCATTGGTAATGAATGGCGATGGATGGAATATCTCAGATTTGTTGTATGCTGATGATGCAGTACTACTTGCAAATACCGGACAAGAACTTGGTAGACTAGTGCAGAGTTTTACTGATCCGTGAGCATTGTGCCTTGAGAGTAAATGTAGAAAAGAGTAAAGTGATTGGTTATTGAGAGAGAAAGTGACTCCCAGTGTGATGTTACTGTGTTTGGAGAGAGACTGGAATTGGTGAGAGAGTTCAAATACCTGGGTACAGTGAGAGAAAAGAGAGGAAAATGCGCAAAAGAAGTGGAAAGTAGAGTGACACAAGAAAGGAAAGTAGCTGATGCTATGAAGGCCTTGATAAGAAACAGAGGCTTTAGTGTTGCAGCTGCACGAGGCTTATGTGAAGGAGTTCTAGTGCCGTTTTTAACATATGGATGTGAGACTGTGGTGTGGCACGAAAATGAAAAGTCAAGAATGAGAGCAATGGAGATGGGAATGCTGAGGAATGTATGTGGAATACAGAGGGTCGATAGGATACAAAATAATGTGATTCATGAACGATGTGGGGTGAGCAAGTCTGTGGACACCATAATCGAAAAGAGTGTACCGAGACGGTATGGTCATGTGGAGAGAATGGATAACAATAGAGTGGTGAAAAAGGTATATCTGAGTGAATTTGAAGGAAGGAAGAGGCGAGGTAGGCCAAGGAGAAGGTGGAGGGATATGGTGGATGAGTGTGTGAGAAAGAGAGGTTTGGAAGTTGGTGAGGCCAGAGGACTGACAAGAGATTGAGCTGGCTGGATGAATATTGTGAGGAGAAGCGCATGATAAGGGATTTGACACCCCTTTTTAACGTGACAGCGCCTGGATTGACTCTATTAGATACGTTAATGTGAAGCTGCAATACATTGTGAATGTTTTTGGCGTATCAGATAGAGTCAGGGTTCCAGGGGCTTGAATGATGAGTGAAGGGGAGCATGGCCCATTTGATTGGGCAAATTTGGGCTGTCTCAACACTGCTGCTCCTCACCCTGCCCTGGGGTGGGAAAGGAGGTCTGGATGATGATGATGATGATGAATTAAATAAGCTTATCAACCAGAGACAGAGAGAAGAAAGATGAAATAAAAAGTGAAGAATTAAATAAGCTTATCAACAAGAGACAGAGAGAATAAAAATGAAAAAGCGACTTGGATCAAATCAAAGAAACCATCTGGAAAGGAAAACGTCTAAAACAGGTCTAAAACAAAATGGCACTAGGAAAGCAACAAATTATATCACTGAAAGACCAAGACAGTGAAGTCATTAGGTGCAGAGAGATGAAGATAGTTTAAGAAGTGTACAGAGCATTATGCATCAAAGACAATAGTACCAATAGCTGACAGTCCAAGTCCAAGTGAAATACCACAGGTAACACCAGATGATGTAAATTTTTCTTTTAAAATTATGAAAGGGAAGGCTCCATGAGAAGATGGAATAGTAACAGATTTGCTGTCAGATGCAGGAATAGAGGTTTAAAACTGACTTGCCCACTTATTTACCCAGTGTATACCTGGTATTGGAGAAAATTAACTATCATGGTGTAATTCTATAATTATCTTGCTTTACAAGAAAGGCAGCTGAAGAAGACTTAGTAACTATCGACCTGTTAGCTTATAATCAGTTATTTATTTACTCTTTGCTGAAGTTCTTACGAACAGAAAAACAGCAAATTGGAAGAAAACCAACCTCATGAGCAGACAGGATTCCAAAGTGGGTATTCAACTACTGATCATCTACACACAGTGAATCAGCTAATTGAGAAAACTACAGAATATAACAAACCACTGTGCTTAGGTTTTGTCAGTTATGAAAAGACTTTCGACTCGGTGGAGCATATAGCAATAGTAAATTTGTTGCAGGAATGAGGGGTAAAGGAGAGCTTTGTAAACCTGCTTGAAAACATTATACAAAGAGGGAACTGCTACAGTTAAGTTACATAAAGCTCTGAAAAAATTAAGGCTGAGAAAGGTGTTTGTCAGGTTGGCACAGTTTCACCAAAATTATTTACAGCATGCCTTGGAAGCATTTTCAGAAAGCTAAAATTGAGAACAATGGAGTAAACATAGATAAAGAAAACTTAAATTATTTAAGATTTGCAGATGACATTGTCCTAACTGCAGAAATAGCAGAGACATTGCAAGAAATGTTAAATGCCCTAAGTCTCAAAGTAGAGCTAAAGTTGATCCAGAGTAAAACTAAAGAAATTATTAATCCAGATACACCAAAGAGCATCATCACAATAAATGAAGAATTGCTTGAAGAAGTTGAGGAGTACACTTACTTGGGGCAAATACTAAAACTAATGAAAGACTTGCAATACAGTTGGATGGAAAGCTTTTGGTCAATATAGAGACTTGAAAATTAGGTTGCCAGTATGTATGAAACAAAATGTGTATAAAGAATGTAGAATCCCACTAGTGACTTACAGTTGTGTAACCTGAGAAAAAAAAATGGAATGTCAATGTTGGGAGTATCACTCAAAGATAGGAAGAGAGATCGCAAACATAGCAAAAAAACGCCAGACAGGAGATGGAGAGATGAGATAGAGAAGTATGCAGACAAAACCAGGCAGAGGTTGGCTCAGTCAAAGAATTCGTGGAGAAGGTTGGTGTCACGAATTTCCTACATCGTGAAATTGTGTATCATAAATCGTGACATTGACTGATTTTGCGGGAGCAACGAACAATTCTGAAATCCATAGAACTTTGCTCATTCTCTTAACCGTCCACTTCTGTACTTATATTTGCATCAAGCTGTCAAAACTTTCGTCATTCTTTCGCGAGTGATTGTCTTTATGTACAGACAGTGCATTCCTCTGAGCAATAATTTCCAAATTGTCATTTCTTTGCACTAGCCTCCCTGGCCGTTAGTTGGCCACATCTCTTTCACACGTCCCTTACGTTGGACACTCAAACACAGTTAGTCGTCCCTTAGCAGTCACGAAGAGCGGGTTTGCGATACCCAATGCGGATAGATTTCTTCTAGTGATCTCCAACATCCTGCAGTATCGGCGTTTTCCCGAATCTTCCACCAACCTGGTGATCGACTATAGCAGTGGTGGTCTCATCTCTACTGATTAGTATTTATTTTGTTTTTCCTAGGCTTAAGGCTATTTAGCTATTTGTCTGAGTGCTTGAGTGAGTGCATTTCCCTTTCTTTGATTTTGAATAGATTCATGTAACGTAAATTTATTTTCTTGTAATTAATAAATTTACAGTTCATTTTCTTGAGCTTTGTTAAATGTAACAGTCGTGTTTGATTTCCCCACATATTTAGTACACTTTTGCTACTCCAAGTTAGCACAACTCCTTATATTAATCACAACTGGAACTTAGGCCAGCTCTTGGTATAAATTCTTAAATCCGTTATGCCAGCTAGGAGTTTGGCTCAGCCAAGATCCTGTTTATTATTATTATTATTATTATTATTATTATTTTTTGAATGTTAAGGGGTGAACTAACTTTCTCAGAGGCCAACAGTACAGTAATACAGCCTTCTTGAGCGTTTAGTTTCTGCTGTGTACTGTTGAGAAAGTCTATAAATTCTCGACTCCAGAGAATTGGCGAAGTAAGCCATCATAAAAGTGAAATTGCCACTTTGATTTCATGAGTTGATTCTTTCATGATAATCGACCGGAGGGTTATTCTCATTTCCCTCGTGACATCTGGGTTCACATTTATTATAATATAAAGCATAATTCATTTTCCCCCTGATAGTTGGGGAGGCCTGTCTTTATTCGGCAGTGAACTTGCAGTGGCTTGTGATGATGTACATGTACGTATGTATGTATCTATGTATGTGAGGCAATGGTTGATGATGTATGTATGGACAGTATGTGCTTTTTTTTTTTTTTTATGCAAGGAAGAAGGAACCAAAGCCCACAGGCCTGCATACTGTTCCTTCCAAGAAAAAGCAAAAACAATACAAAAGAGAGCCAAATTCAAGATCCGTTCAATTCGAGATGCCTGGACACACTGCGTTTGAAAGACTGGAGATCGTAGGAAGTAGGAAATACAGACAGAGGAAGACAGTTCCAGAGTTGACCAGTTGCATAAATGAAGGACTGGCAGTAATGGTTAACTCTTGCATTAGAGAGTTGGACAGAAAAGGGATGAGAGTTTGTTGCTAGACGGGTACTACGTGCCCGTCGTAGAGGTGGAGGGATGCAAGCAGACAGTTCAGAGGAACAGTGACCATTGAAGTAGCGATAGAAGAGAGATAAAGATGCAACAGTGCGGCGAAGAGACAAAGGTTGAAGGGAATCAGTAAGAGGAGGAGAGTTAATGAGAAGAAAAGCCTTTGACTCCACCCTATTGAGAAGAGCTGCATGTGGGGAGCCTCCCCACACATGAGAGTTGTACTCCATACACGGGCGAATAAAATCCGTGTACAAGGTCAACAACTGTGCAGGGGTTAAGAAAGTTCGGAATCGGCTTAGCACACCTAATTTCTTGGAAGCAGATTTCACAAGAGATGTAATATGTTCTTTCCAAGACAAATCTCGAGAGAATGAAACCCCAAGCATGTTCAAGGATGATGCAGGACATAACTGTTCATTATTAAACATTAGTGGGTAATCCTGAGGAAGATTTTGTCGGGTTGATAAGTGTAAGAACTGAGTTTTTGATGCATTAAAAATAACAAGATTATTTTTACCCCAATCAGAGATACGAGCCAAGTCAGACATTAGGTGTGCCATAGTCTCATCCCTTTTTTGTTGAAGTAACTGCTGAGATGGACATTGCAGGAACCGAATGGAAAGGTGAAGGGTGGAATCATCAGCATATGAGTGGATAGAGTTAGATGTACAGCTTAGAAGGTCATTGATGAATAAAAGGAAGAGAGTAGGTGATAGGACAGAACCTTGAGGAACACCACTGTTGATAGGTCTAGGAGAAGAACGATGGCCGTCTACAACAGCGGCTATAGAACAACCAGAAAGGAAGCTAGAGATGAAGGCACAGATAGAAGGATAGAAACCGTAGGAGGGCAGTTTGGAAATTAAAGATTTATGCCAGACTCGATCAAAAGCCTTTGAGATGTCAAGTGCAATGACAAAGCTTTCGCCAAAGTTCCGAAAGGAGGATGACCAAGAGTCTGAAAGGTAGGTGAGAAGATCGCCAGTGGAGTGTCCCTGACGGAACCCATACTGACGATCAGAAAGAAGGTTGTGACAGGAAAGATGCTTTAAAGTTCTTCTGTTAAGAATTGACTCGAAAACTTTTGAGACACAGGATGTTAAAGCAATTGGACGATAGTTAGAGGGTTGGGAATGGTCACCCTTCTTTGGGACTGGCTGAATGAGAGCAAACTTCCAGCAAGAAGGAAAGGTACAAGTTGAGAGACAAAGGTGAAAGAGTTTACCTAGGCAGGGTGTAAGCACAGAAGCACAGTTTTTGAGGACAACAGGAGGGACTCCATCAGGACCATATGCCTTTTTAGTATTGAGGCCAGTGATGGCAGAAAACACATCAGCTGAAGAAATTTTAATGCCAGTCATGAGGAAGTCAGAGGGGGGAAGTGATGGAGGAATAGCACCGGAATCATCTAAGGTGGAATTGGAGGAGAAAGTCTGAGCGAAGAGATCTGCTTTATCAGTAGAAGAAATAGCTACAGAGCCATCAGAGTAGAAAAGAGGAGGGAAGGATGATGAGGTAAAGTTGTTAGAAAGGTTTTTGGCAAGGTGCCAGAAGGAGCGAGAAGAATTCGAGTTGGAGAGTTGGGAACATTTAGCACGGATGAAATTGTTTTTAGCGGGGCGAAGAACAGACTTAGCACGATTCCGGGCAGAAATATATAAAAGGTGTGATTCAGGGGTGGGTTGGCTCCGGTACCTCTTATAGGCCCTCTCCTTGTTGCGGGCAGCATTAGAACAAGCGTGATTAAACCAAGGCTTTCTTGCATTAGTCAGAGGATATGAGAAAGGAATGTATGCTTCCATGCCCGAGAGAATAACCTCCGTAACGCGCAAGGCACACTCAGATGGCTCCCGGCCAAGGAAGCAATAATCATTCCGTGGAAAATCAAAGAAGTACTGCCTGAGGGCCTCCCAATCTGCAGCTCCAAAGTGCCACAGCCAGCGTTTCTTTGGAGGGTCCACAGGCCGTACTGGAGCGATTGGACATGTTAAGGTAATAAGATTATGATCGGAGGAGCCCAACGGAGAGAAAAGATGAACAGTGTAAGCAGAAGGATTAGTTGTTAGGAAAAGGTCAAGTATGTTGGAACTCTCTCCAAGGCGGTCAGGGATACGGGTAGGGTGCTGTACAAGCTGCTCTAGGTCATTAAGGATAGAAAAGATGTAGGCTTGTTCACCAGGTGGATCAGTGAAAGGAGAGGAGAGCCAAAGGTGGTGGTGAACATTGAAATCTCCTAGAATGGAGATTTCAGAGAAAGGAGAAATGGATAGAATGTGTTCCATCATAGAAGTAAGATAGTCAAAGAATTTTTGATAGTCAGTAGAATTACGAGATAAGTAAACAGCACAGATATATGTAGTCAGAGAATGACAGGAAAGTCGAAGCCAGAGAGTAGAGAATTCAGAAGAATCAAGTTCAGGAACACGAGAGCAAGATAGATCGTTGCGTACATATACGCAACAGCCACCTTTGGCTTTGAAACGAGAATAGAGAAAGTAGGAGGATACAGAAAAGGGTTTGCTGTCAGTTGCCTCAGACAGCTGAGTCTCAGTGAGAAAGAGAAGGTGAGGTTTAGAGGAGAAGAGGTGGTGCTCGACAGCGTGAAAGTTAGAGGAAAGGCCGCAAATGTTACAGAAATGAAGAAGGAGTGAGTCAGACAGTGGTTCCAGGCAGCTCTTTGAGTCGTCACCGGGAGAGGGGCGGATGGTGGGGGCATTTATGGTCCCCCCCCCTGGGGACTCCGAGGCATGATTTTTGTGCGCCATTTCGAAGATAATTTTGAAAAGGAAGTGTAGTGTGTAGCTTGTATGTAGTTTGGTGTTGACAGTTAGAGAAACTTGTATTGGAGAGCATGCTGGTCTACTCTCTGTGTAACTGAGACACTGAAAAAGTTCAGCAAAGGAGGATGATCAGGAACAAGTCCTGAGGGCTGATGAAACGGGAGCACCAGCTCTCCCTGTCATCAGCTTTCCATCCTCCTTGGGAGTACTGCCCTGCTCGACTGGTGCTACAGTCTCCTCGGTTGTAATAACCGAACTGAAACTTAACAAATTAATCACACTAACCCAGCCGAAATTCGATCTCAGGCCCTCATGCTTCGTTGGCCCGCACGTTACCACTGAGCCAAAGAGAGGATCCCCCCTTTGCCGTTAGGCAATGTGGGCTTTTATACACCCCATGACATCATACTTTTCTCTCCCTGGTGATTAATTTGGTCAGTTTCGAACACCCATGTGGTAGCATAACGCATTGGAGGCCACCATTGGGGACGCTGCGGACCACACACAACAGCTCACCTCCAGTATGTAAGGCCTATGACACTGTCAACAACAAATCACTGCCCTCTGAGCCTTACCTCACATTCCACACTGCTGCCAACCAATGTAATAACCAAACTGAAACGTAACAAATGAATCACACTATCCCAGCCGAGATTCGATCTCAGACCCTCACGCTTCATTGGCGTGCACGTTACCACTGAGCCAAAGAGAGGATTCCGTCTTTGCCTCTAGGCAATGCGGGCTTTTATACACCCCATTACAACGGGACTGAACTGGAGAGGCTACAAATAGCCTCCATAAGCTTGTTCACAATGAGAGATATCTCCATAAACTTGTTCACAATGAGAGATATCTCTCATAAGCTTGTTCACAATGAGAGATATCTCTCATAAGCTAAATTAAATCTTCTTCTGATGGTCTGGTGAAAATGAGAACATCATCATTGGATGGAAGAGATAAGCACATTACTGTACTACATTTTTTAAAATTGTAAAATCATTGAGCAGGTGGGGGAGGTGGAAGGGGTGTGCAAGATACTCACGCATGTGAGGTGGTGTGTGGGGTGAAGAGAAGATGAAACAGGGTGTAAGGGACAGCATGGTGGGATTTAGAGTTGAGAAAAGCTGTGGCACAAAAGAAGAAAGCATATAGTGAATGGATGGGAAGCAGAGGCATGGAGAAAATTGAGAGACAGAAGAGAAAGTTATATGTAGAGAGGAAGAGAGAGGTGAAAAGATTTGGAAGAGAGGGTAAGAAGAGAGTTGATGAGGAATTTGGAAGGAATTTTAGTGTAAAGTGGAGGGAATGTAAGAAAATGTTCTGGAAAGAGGTAAAGAGAGTAAGACAGGGTGATGAAGTTAGTTGGGGAGTGAAAGATAAAAATGGTAGATTGCTAGTGGAGAAGGGAGAAAAAGTGAGAAGATGGAGAGAACATTTTGAGGAACTGTTAAAGAAGAAAGTGATCCAAGGATAAGTGGCTGGGAAATGGCTAGGAGAAGGAGGGTTTTGGGAAGAGAGGAAGAAATCAGTAGGATGGAAGTGGTGGAAGCAGTGAAGAAAGTTAAAATGGGAAAAGCTCCAGGAATTGATGGAGTGTGTGGTGAAATGCTGAAGCATAGGGGAGGGATAGTAGTAGAATGGATATGGAAGATGTGGAGATTTGCCTGGAAGGAAGGGAGAGTCCCAGAGGATTGGAAGTCAGATACTGTGTAATTATTCCTCTGTACAAAGGAAAATGGGAAAAAAGTGTGTGGTAATCATCAGGGCATTGGTCTTCATAGTGTAATAGGAAAAATGTATGGTAGGAAACTTATTGACAGTTAGGGAAATAACAGAGGAATTAGTTGGTGAAGAACAGGGAAATTTAGGAAAGGTAGAGATGTGTAGATCAGATATTCATTCTTAGGCCTTTAGTAGAAAAGTTTCTAGAGAAGGGAAGGAAGTTGTTTGCAGCCTTCATGGGTTTGGAGAAAGCATATGACAGGGTGGATAGACAAAGAATGGGGAAAATATTAAAAATATATGGAGTAAATGGGAAGATGTTGAATGCTGTGATGAGTATGTATGAAGGGGCTAAGGCTTCAGTGCACGTGGATAGTGAATTGAGTTAATTTTTCTCTTTGAATGTTAGATTGAAACAGGGATATGTCATGTCTCCATGGTTGTTCAGTCCGTATATGGATGGGGTTATAAGAGATACAAGGAAGGGCAGTGGGTGTTGGAGCATCCCGAATGAGTGAGGGCAGCATTTGGAAACACCCTTTACTGTTGTGTGCAGATGACACTTTATTATTTAGTAAAAATGAAGGGGAACTGCAAGTCTCATTGAATGAGTTTGGAAGTGTGTTTAAGAAATGGAATCTAAAGGTGAATGTAGGGAAGAGTAAAGTTATGGTCTTTGAGAGAAGTGAAGTCACTGGATGTACAGTGAGGTCAGATGATGAGGAAATGGAAAATGTGAGTGCATTTAAGAACTTAGGTAGTGTGATGAGTAAGGATGGAAGTTTGGAGGGTGAAGTGCTTGAAAGGTTACAACAAGGAAGGAAGGTTGCTGGTTCTTTGAAAGCAGTGATAAACAGGGAAGTGAGCATGGAAGTAAAAAAGTCACTGCATGAGAGTATTGTGATACCGACTGTAACGTAAGGAGGTGAAGCTTGGACACACAAGTCAAGAATGAGAGCAATTGAAATGAGTTATTTGAGAGGAGCATGTGGAGTTACGTGGAGAGACAGACAGACAAATGAGGAAGTGAAGGAGCGTTGTGATATGGATGTGGCTATGATAGAAAGCATTAGGAGAAGTACATTGAGGTGGTTTGGCCATGTGAAGAGTATGGAGAGTGAGAGACTAACAAGGAGAGTGTATGTGTGTAAAGTGGAGGGGGGGGAGAGAGAAGGGAGGCCAAGGAGGCAATGGAGGGGGGGAGGGGGGGGGAGAGGGAGGGGGAGTCCAAGGATTAGATGGAGGGGGGGAGAGGGAGGGGGAGTCCAAGGATTAGATGGAGGGATAGGGTGGAGAGGTATAAGAGAGCGGGGGTGTGTGAGCTAGGAGCAAGGCTGTGAAATGACAGGGGACCGAGTGACGTGGAGGAGATTTGTTTGTGGCCACCTCTTACAGGATTAAGCCGTTTGGCAGTGGATTGATAGTTAGATAGAAAATCATTGACATATTTTGAGGTATTCTTTTTTTTTAATGAGTTTTTGGAGTACCATTGAATAATTGATGAGATCTTTCTTTTATGGTTAGAGTAAGAATTATTTATGTTTTCTGAGGTGTTCTTTCTTTTATGGTAATTATAAAAATCATGGACACACTGTATA
>JAGKTI010012681.1:10763-24263 GCA_018397915.1 Birgus latro
ATACAGTATGCAGAAATTCCTCATAAAAAGTCACCTGTTTGGCAATCTTTTTTGTTTGAGGTTCACAGCAAATTACAAAAAGATTGCCTGTTAATGTTGCTTTGATACTTATAAAGCTGATTTGCCAGTTTCCCCCCATTTTACATTACCAGTTGTATGGAAAAAGTTGTAATATTTTAGAACATCTGTGGAGAAAAAGTAAAGTTGTGGCACAACAAGCCATGAAGCTGTGATACCTCATTTCAGTCATATTTGTATACACTTTGATGGATGGATTGGTTCACAGTAATGCCTCAGAATGGGGTACAGCATGTCTTCATTGTAAGATGTTTTTACTTATTTTTATTTTTTGGCTGTTAAGTCCCAGTAGATTAACAACCATGGGGATATCTGTCATTGCACTCTTGCCATCTCCTGAAAAAAGACTTTTAGAATGGGAAGGGTTTGATATACTGCATCGCTAAATTCCTTGAACGCTAGGGCCATTTCCTAAACTGAATAAACTAAAAAAAGGACATCATTGCATTCAGTGGGGTAAGAAAAAGTTGCATATGGAAGTTCCATTGCTATCCATGAATCTGATATGCCATTTCCCCCCTAAGTCACAGTAACAGTTCAGTGTAAAAAGTTGTGATATTTTAGTGCACATCAGTTATTTAAAATGAGGACTGCTTGTATATTGCCTCATCCTGGACTGTACATAGTTCAGCAGATTTATATGACAGAACTTCCAGATGTTTCTAGTGATGCTGTACAGTATAGTTCAGGTAGCAGCCAGATGCATGAACCCTCTCCTTTAGTGTTTAACATGGCACAGTGTTGAGACAGGTGGATTGGAAGCATTCTCTTCTGTAATTCCTGACACACACCCTCCCCACAATATCTTTTCACATGAATTGATTGTAATCACAGTAGGTCACCACTGTATATATATATTTTTTTACAACACACATGCACCACCAATTTTCTGGCATCAGATGGTCGAGGACCTCTTTTAATCCAAGCAATTTATGAGAGGACGCTTGAAATTTCTGGACGTGCCAGACAAGTTTACTGGACAGCCACAGATGGCAATGAGTATACCGCATGCTCGCATGGACTGCTTACACTGCATGTCGTGGTAGCAGTCCCTGTATTTTGTCTGTTCATTAGCATATTTTACAACATTAAACTCTAGCTATGGCTTCTAGCAAAGGTTGTGTCAGGCATAAACACCAGTCTATATCAATACAGGATATGAGAAAACTGTTGAAAGAAACTGGACTGTGGTGCTCCTGTGCAGAAGTTGTGTGACACATATGATATTGGTTCATCAACTGTCTGTGATATAAAGAAGCAAATGGAAGAAATATTGAAATTAAATAAACATAAGAAAAACAATGAAAGATGGTAAGACTATTGAGCATGAATAAGTGATGATGGAATGGCTTTAGAGACACAGGAGGTGTATAATTTGTAGGTCAGAGGTGTAATGCTTAATTATTATATGTGATCTCTCCTGGTCCCTGTTGAATTATTATGCTGTGATCTCTGTTAGTCCAGTAAAATGGTAATCTGGCAAGGCCCACGAACCAAGGGTGCCGCAAAATTGGTGATGTACCTGTATGTCCAAAGTAAACTACAGAAAATTTGCTATTTAAAGTTACTACATATGAATTTGCCAGTTTCCCCCTGTGTACATTCAGCCACAAAGGTTTGTTCACCTCTCCTGTCTCTTTCAGTACTGGATTCATAGATGCTTGGATGTGATGTAGTGGACTCAGGTGAATACTATATTATCATCCATTTGTGGGTGATAATGTGTGACTTTGTCCACCATGTCACATTCAGGTATCAATGACTCCTGTGACGAGAAAGTCATGAGAGGTATTTGGACTTTTGTAGTTGTCTGCACAGTACTGGTTATATGCAGAAGTTTGGTATTTTCTAACATCACTGATATGAAGACCACCTGTATTTACTTATTTTATTGCTTTTTATGTTACAGCACTGATATAAGGACTATATTTATTTTATTGCTTTTTACATTACATCACTGATATGAGGACTACCTATATATATATATATATATTTTAATGCTTTTTACATTTTATTCCCAGTGGTATGCAGACATCAGTGATTGGGCTGTACCTTTATGTCAGTTTTAGGAAGTGGCTAGGAGGGGTGAATTGTTTTTTTTTATTAATTTATTTGTATTTTGCACATCCAGATTCTTACAGTAACTGGATGTCTTGTTCAGTATTATGTATGAATACCACTTCAGGCATTAACTTTAAATTCTTATGAATGCTCTGTATTGCTGTTATTATTTATATTGTTATTGCTGTGTTTTAGTCTTGTAGAGTATACAGTCATCATTTATGTACTTTTTGCTGTCGATTTTGTTAAGTAGCTTGGCACATGTTAATTTTTCACTGTTATCATTTATTTTTTGGCCAAGAAATAGCTTTATTCCAAGTCATCCAGTGCTCTTTACTTTCTAATATGACACTGTACCATTTCATCAACATATCCAGTGCTTTGCTCCCTTTTGAGTACCCTTTGACAAGGGGTGGTTTTGACAGAACTGCTTGCAGGTTACTTTCTCCCTACATACTCCCTAAATTCTTTTTGTCACTCCTCTTCATCTTCCTATTTTCTCTTCATTGTATTGTTTTTGTATTTTCTCCAGCGTCACATACAGGCTTCCTATGCCAATACTGCTTTCAGGTTTGCTATGCATATGCATTCTTTGAACATAGTAATGCCATAGCCATAGCTATATATATATTTTTTTTATAGTCCTACAGCATTTTTATAACCAATCTAGTGTTCTCATAAGTGTCTATGTTACATAAACCATCCATCATGTTTAAGGCTGCACTCTTTTGAAAAAAAGATCATTTCTGTGGCCTGTAGCCCAGGAGGTTATGTTTCACTGCCCAGGCTTCATTCCCAGCTGAGAGTGTTGGAAGCAGCACACATTGTCATTGGGTCCTTTTCTTCAAACTGACCAGCCTGTCCTTCAGAATACTGTACATGAAGTTTTCATTGTAAGTCATCTTCATGTTCTTTGTTGTTGTTAATTTCATGTTCCATTAGTACCTGCAAACCTAGTTAATCAGAGTCTCCTAATTTTCAGTTGCAGTACTTTAGCAAAAGTTGGGATTTTTGGAACACATCCCTGACTTATATTGAGAGCTGCCTGTACTATCAAGCTTTTTGGTTATTCTTCTCTCCTCTGATGTGACTCTCTTGAACCTCACATTTCATTTTTCCATATTACTAATGACAACTGTCAGACGTCTAAAGATTAATTCAAGCTCCTCAAGCTTATGTTAATCCTTCTGTGTTCCTATATTCCCCTCTTCCCCCCCCTTTTGTATATCTCCTCTGTCCTATTCTTTCCTCACTCCTGTCCATTACAGAACACTGAGATGCACTGAAAGTAATTTGCTGCAATATATCTTAAGGGAAACCATTCATATTGACACCAGTAAAAATAGCATTGGAAACGCACAATTACAAGAGAACTAGTCACTTTCATTCATACATTCCATTCAGTTTCCCCATCAGAAGTGGGGATGGTTGTTCTGTGTGTGTATCAGAGGGTGGTTGTCCATTGTTATGACAGATTTAGTTGTGTCCATTCTCATCTTTATGATTTGTTTTTACTGTATATACCTGTACAGTACTTTAACTTCTTTTGTCCTATGTAGTACAGTACTACTTCATTTAATTTTTGTTTGTCATTCATGCTTTAATTCAGAATAGGACAAACCTTTTTGAACCACAGGAGTTAGATGTAGCCCTCATTAACCCATTCACTATGAGATGCCCTTCTTAATTTGGAAGAAAACATTGGGAATAGCAAAAGTAATGTAAGAAGATGCATCACTAAATCTAAGGGGTTAATGTCTTTGTTTTCAATATTACAAAGTGTTTCTAGCTCAATCTGTACTGTACCTGTTGTGCATGGTGTTTTGTATGCACCTGTTTCTCCACTTATGTCCATACAGTTTTTACCTAAAATGTTGAAAGTTGAGAGCTGATCCAAGTGCTGCTTCCTATTCTGTGCCAAAGTTTGCTAATTTGACACTTTTGTTGGTGTTAACGGCCTGTGTTTTGGAAAGGAAGAAGGATATGAGGTCCAATTCACTGTTCTTTTGTTGCAGTGTACAGTATATGCATGCTCAAAGAGAACACCAGTTTTCCTTTTCATATACAGTACAGAAAGTCCTCACTATATGTCACCCTCTTTGCATTCTTTTTGCAAGGTCAGAATATATTACAGAAAACTGCCTATCAGTGTTCCATTCATACAAGCTGATTTACCTGATCCTTAATTAATTGTACTAGCTGTATAGAAATACTTGTAAGTTAGAACACATTCCTGACTTATAACGAGGACTGCCTGTACATACAGTAGACCTCTGCTATAATGGATCCCAATACAGAGGATTTCAGATTTAATAGACACTACAAAGGCCACCAAACTTATGTCGGCTGTAATGATCAATGTCCTCTCAGCATGTCGTAGCACTTCTTCATGACTAGTACAGTATTACTATAACCTGTTATTTTAACTCGGCAATCATGAATGAGAGGGCAACTTCTGGCCAGGCTGGAGTAAAAAGGGTAGTAAACACATGTATTGCGACCCATTTAGCAATAAGCTGGACAAAAGCAAAATTATAGGCCAAGTTAGTGTAACACAAGTGTAGTTTTCCTTCACAGCACTAGAATATACTATTGTATGCATTCATTTTCTGACATCTGCAGTACGTGAAATCCCACCTCAGTGAGGGACCACTGAATATAATGGACTATCAGCTTTATCAGATCAGGCTTCCACACTGTTAGTCCATTGTACTGTAGTGAGGGTCTACTGTATTTATGCAGTGTCACAGAGCTCGGAAAACAGTGTCAGTTTTCTGTTTGTCATGTTCATCGTTTACAAACTTTCCCAAACCCACCCAGATATCCTAGCTTACATGATAGTGAATAAATAAGTAAATATATATCCCTCTTGTTTATATCCTTTCTTATGTAGGGGTTTTCATGTACAGTGTAAGCTTACTTCTGTCTCTTTATACTGTAATAGATTTTTTAAGAACAGCAGGTACCTCCAGCGGTGTTTACCTTGTAACCTTTAATCGTATGAACATGTGGACAGCTCTCTAATTTTGTGGTTAAGGCACATCCATTTCATCAGGGCTTGTGCTGTGTAACTGTGTTTGATTGTAATATTAGGGGTACTAGGTGTGAATCCAGAATGTTGGAAACTGCGGAGATCTTATATTCAACTATGAAGCCTGGTCATTGGAGTCAAATTCATACAGAAAAAGCACACATTTTTGAACACCTGTCGTGGCCTGTTTTAGTTTATTCGACTTAACTTGGTTGAAATTTTAATGATATTGCAGCAAATGTCTTGTCACTGAATGGCAAATGAAGAAAAAATTACAGCTCCTATATCATCTTCCATAATACGTTTTTGTAACTGTCACCATATTCTATCTCTAATCTCTTGTTCTGCTCAACATTCAAGATAGGGAGAGAGCAGTTTTAGGCCAAATTAAAGTGGACAGAATAGAGTTGTATACAGTGCTAGAAAAAAAAAAAAAAAAATGTATATATATACTGTATTTCTGGAGCTTTGGACAAAAGAATGACATCCCCAAAAGGGGGGCTCACACTTCCTCGTCCCCCTACTCCCTTCTGGATCCACAACTACACAGGTCGTTGCTGTTCTTGATCCG
Organism: Birgus latro; assembly: GCA_018397915.1. Classification (NCBI taxonomy): domain Eukaryota; kingdom Metazoa; phylum Arthropoda; class Malacostraca; order Decapoda; family Coenobitidae; genus Birgus; species Birgus latro. The sequence goes on from JAGKTI010012681.1 coordinate 16,505, forward strand.
GCCTACAGACACGGGTGTGTAGCACAAGTCTTGATGATCCAGGTTGCTCTAGGATCAAAGTGGTAGATTGTCTAGTCTTTTACACTACATGGCCTTCAGTTGACATCCACTTCCCAGAGAACCAGTCACTCATTTGCTTCTCTTCCCCATGACATCACCCTCATCACTTCGTTGTGTTTTATATATATTTATTGTACGTCTCTCAAATACACTTTTTAAAGTTGTTGTGATATTTCATTAAAGACCTTACCTTATTTTTTTATACGTCAGATGTTTCTGCAGTAGAATACTTTTAAGCAGTCAAATGTTGACATCATCATCATCATCCTAAGCTTCTTTGCTTTGAACAGTTCACAACGACTCGTGAGATACAGAGCATTGCTCTCTCTCTCTCTCTCTCGTCTGTGGATGCAACAGACTTTCATTCAGTGAAGGAACCCCCCTATAGGGATAATATCGTCGGTGGAAAGAGAAGCCCCACGTGTGATCACCTTTCCTCATACATATCAGTAGCTGTGGGGCTGCTTGTGATATGTGTGATGGACAGGATGGTGTTTCTTTAATACCATTACATGTTCTGCCTGTATGATATGAATATGACAAGTGATGTTTCCATGATGCAAATACAGCACATGTTCAGCTAACTGATGATGACGGCAACAATGATGATACTGATAAATCACTATGACTAATTGGTTTTCACTTCCAGCAAATGGGGCCCTGGGTGTATGTATAAGCAACGTTGCGAAGCAGTACAAAACTTCTGAACAATGAAGAGTTACTCCTGTGCTGATATTAAAAACAGATCGTGAGAAAGTGAACCTTTTGGCAGGTTGAAGGGAGGGGGGGCGTCCGACCTTCTCAACCTCTCCTTCCTGGCTATGGGTCTGCACCAACACCACCGACTTTTTTTTTTTTTTTATGTCCGACTCTGGGCATAGGCTTTACAGCCTGCTATCAAGGCCCAGCAGTCCTCCTACATACCATATACATCTACATGTCACCTCTTCGGTGCTAACACCCACCGTCCGTATTGAATACATGCTAGGGCTGCCTCATACAGGACTGGTGTATTTGTATTAGCGGTGGTATTTTTACGACACGTCGGCGGGTCTTCTGGTAGATCAGTAAAATTTGATTTTAATGAAACTCAAATCCTTAAACTGTTCCCTGCCCCAGCCAGGATTTGAACCTGGGTCCGTAGGACTGCAAGCCGCCTCTCTACCGATTGAGTCACTAGTACCTCCACTACGATCAACTACCACCAGTACCACCACCACCACCACCTACTACCACCACCACCTACTACCACCATTACCATCACCACCAACTACCACCATTACCATCACCACCAACTACCACCATTACCATTACCATCACCACCACCACCAACTACCACCAGTAACACCATCACCACCAACTACCACCATTACCATCACCATCACCACCAACTACCACCACTACCATTACCACCACAACCACCAACTACCACCACAACCACCAACTACCACCAATACCACCACCACCAACAACTACCACCAATACCACCATCACCACCAATACCACCACATCACCAACTACCACCATTACCACCACCACCACAACCAACCACCACCATCACCATCAACTACCACCATTACCACCACCACCACCAACTACCACCAATACCACCATCACCACCAGCTACCACCAATACCACCATCACCACCAACTACCACCATTACCACCATCACCACCCCCACTGAAATACCCACCCCAAGGGGAGACCACAGGGAGGCGCACGGGGATGACGAAAGACCCACCCCAAGGAGGGACCACAGGGAGGCGCTTACAGAGCCCTGGCCAGACGGGCTTGCACTCGCCACCATGCACCCCTCTTCCTCTCAACAGACCCCGTGGGAGATAAACAGTCTTGCTGCCCTACTCTTGGGCCAGACCAACACTCGCCATGATCGAAGTGGGACTTGTTAACATTCCCAGGTAGAACCGCGATGACGGCCACCGTACGTCTCTCATCTACCACTCCCTGTAGAACCACGGCAACGGCCACCGTCCGTTCCGGGGAGGGAAGGCCACAGTATGTCCCTCATCCGCAGCCTCTGCTAGGAGCAGGACCGCAGCGACGGCCACCGTACGTCCCTCACCTGCTATCCCAGGGCAAGGCAGAACCGCGGCGACGGCCACCGTCCTTGCTGAGGAAGAATCTGCCGCGCCCACCGGCACAAGCAGAACCGCGGCGATGGCCACTGTCCGCACCGGGGAGGAAATGGCCCCCGTACGTCCCTCATCTGCAGCCACTGTTGAGAGCAGGACAGCGGCGATGGCCACCGTCCACGCCAGGGAGGGAACGGCCACCGTATGTCCCTCACCTGCCGTCCCTTGCTCCTAAAATTTCCCTCTCTTGTTGAGGCATGGGAAGGAAATCATTAGTTGAACTGGTATTCTTATAAAGATTCTTTCCCTTCGTGAGGTGCCCAAATGAAAAATTCTTCCATAGAGCAGCAGCTGAAATACTTAATGGAATTATTTGGCCCGCCTCTTCAAACGTTTCTTCGCAATTTTGTGCGTTCTGTTGTGGTTCATTGTCTTATAACGTATTAAGATGGTGAAAGGAAGTTACTGTATAACAATTTACAACGCAATACTAATTAATGATTATGCGATATGTGCATCTCTTTACAAGTGTTACGCGTGATTCACACATAGTCCAATGAAGTCATCTGACGTTAAATGAATTGAATGCTAGTGTTGTAACTGATTAACACTGTCAGGTAGGTAGGTAAGTAGGCAAACAAGCAGATAGGTGGGCAATGTGGCAGATAGGTAGGTATGAAGGTAGGTAGGCAGGCACCGCAGTAGCTAGGTACGTTGGAAAGTGTGTAGGTATAACACCGTGGTAGGAAGGTAAAACACTGTGGTAGATAAGTAGGTAGGTATAACAATGTGGTAGGTAGGTTGGCACTCTGACAAGAGGGTAGGTAAGCACAGTGAGAAGACAGGTAGATAGATAGGTAGGTAGGCAGGCACTGTAGTAAGTAGCTAGGTGCTGTGGGAGATCCACGTAGGTGGGTAGGCACTGTGGGCGATAGGTAGGTGGGTGGGTAGGTAGGTAGGTAGGTAAGGACTGTTGGAGGGAGGAAGGTAGTTATTGTGGTAGGTAGGTAGGTAAGGACTGTTAGAGGGAGGGAGGTAGTTATTTTGGTAGGTAGGCAGGTAAGCACTGAGGGAGGCTGGCATGTAGGTAGCTTAGGCACTATGGTAGGAAGGTAGGTGGGTAGGCAGACAGATGGGCACTGTGGTAGGTGGGTGGGTAGCTGGGTGGGCACTGTGGTGTCAGTAGCCAATGTTGTAGGCAGGTAGGAAGATTGGTAGGTACCGCATAAGACTGTTATAGAGTACCCTCCTTACGAGGTGTAAGGGCCTGAGACGAGGCTAGGCTACTGTGGTCCAGTATATTTAAGGGTAGCTGACCAGCCTACTTCCCTTGGTGGTATTCACCATCACCACTAAGTGTGCTCTCTGTAACTGTTCTCAGTGTTGCCAGGTAACTGGGTGCTGTTGACGCCCAATCCACCCCGAAAACGCGCCCAAACAGCGCACACAGCAAAATGACACACACACACACACACACACACACACACACACACATCAATGGGTATAAGACCGCTACTTCTCCCATTTCATCTGCCAGTCCCACATGTTAATCAATGCCCACCTGTTCTAAACTACGCAAACAACAGACGATGCTTTTCATCAACATGTCTCTCAGTGCAGATTATATGCACAGTTAATGTAGGGTTTATATCATTATACGTCACTCTTCTCGTAGAGGTACTGTCTAAATTCTTAATATTACACTTTGCATATGTCCGTTACGATCTCTTACCTCACTGTCCAGAAACTCCCTTATTAATCTACCGGTGACAGTGGCCATATTCATAGTTAACTTCATTGCAAAAGTCTGAGGGTCATCATCAAAGGTTGATCGCTCTTGCCACATTTTATGGAAAAACTTAAGTTGGATAGATCGAACCATATCTTTTAGAGGTGGGTAACCAGATGCCACGTAACATATATCATTGCAAAGCGACCTTCTCATACCCAATAATTGTTTTAAACACCAGTTAAAAAGTTTGATTATAAAAAAGGATTAAAGAATCCCCGAGCTAGACCTTACAATGAGATCATATAGCCCCGCTAGGTAACAGGAGGGCGCTACCCCTCCCGGCACGGCAGTCCCGGGCGCGGCTCGAACTCGCGACCCCCCCGGTCCCGAGCTCGATGCTCTACCTCTGAGCCACCGTGCCCCCAGAAAGTTTGATTATAGGTTTTAAGTCTGCTCCTCATAAAGAGAAATCGGATCATCCAATATTGCTACATATACACTTGATGTGATTTCTTTTGGAGAAAGACGTGAAATATTTGGCGGATTAAAAGTTTCTTCGGTGGTTTCATCATACTCGTCCTTCCAGTTGATAGCTTTCCACACATTTAGGTGATCCTTATTCTCCAACATCCTCTCTCATATACCCCTGGCACCATTCACAAATTGACTCCACATTACTCCTACTTACACACACACACACACACACACACACACACACACAGGAAAATTAACAACACAGATTCTTGCAGAGAGCTACAAGAAGAATTAAATAAACTTCATGACTGGAGCAGTAAATGACAAATGGAATTCAGTGTGGACAAGTGTCATGTAATTAAGCTTGGTAAAAGTGCAAAAAGACCAGACTGGGATTTTAAGTTAGGAAGGTCAACCCTACACATATCAGAAAGGGAGAAGGACCTAGGAGTGATTATCAATAACAGACTATCTTCGGCTGACCACAATTAGGTAAGAACAATTAGGTAAGAACACACACACACACCACATCTCAAAACCATCCTACCTGTACAACACCACCCAACCACAACACCACTATACCACCACACTACATCACCACACCACCACCACTTTACCACATTACCACACTACCACAGCACCACATCAAACATCACACTACCACACCACATCACCACACTACCGCACCACCACACTACCACATCACAACACTACCGCACCACCTCATCATCACATCATCACATCACCCCATACTACCACATCGCTACCACATCATCACATCACCACGCTACCCCACCACCACATTACCACACCCCCCACATCACCAAATCATCACATCAACACACACCACACTACCACACTGCCACACGAACACACCACACCACTTCTTTCCACACCACACCACACTACCACATCACCATACAATGACACTACCATACCACACCATACTAACACACCACCACCCTAGAACACCACCATACCACTACAGCACCAGACTACCATACTGCCACAACACCACAGTCTACCACACGTCCACACCACCACACTGCCAAACAGCCATGCCACCACCTCAAAACAAACCATACCGCCACCCCACCACACTACAACACCACCACACTACCAAACTACCACACTAGCGTACCACCACACTAACGCACCACCACACTTACATTGATTACGTGACCTAACAAAGCCTTACCTGCTTCCAAGCTCTCACTCTCACTCATTCACTCTCTTCCTTACTCTCTCTCACCCTGCAACTCTCATTCATTCTCTTCCTTGCTCTCACTCACTCACTTTGTCTCGTGTCCTTTTCCTGGTTCTATTTTCTTTTCTCCCCCCCCCCTTGTTTTGTTATTAAGAAATTCTCATTCTCACTCACTCATTCACTATCATTTTCATTCATTCACTCATTCATTTTTCCTTACTCCTGCTTACTCACCCGTATTTTTACACTATGTCCTTTAGTTTTTCATTCTTTCTTTTTCTACTTTCACCATTTACTCGCTCTCTCCCTCACCCACTCTCTCTATTCCTAATTTTCACTCTCCCACATTTTCTTCCTCCTTTCTTCCTGTTCATTTCCACTATCCCTCCCTCCCTCTTTCACTTTCTCTTATTCTCATCCTACCCCATTCTCTCTCTCTCTCTCTCTCATTAATATCCTTCCTCACTCTCACTCTTCCACGCTCTCACCCTACCTCACTCACTTTCTCTTACTCTCCGTCACTCCATCTCTCACTCAATCTGTTTTCATTTTCACGAACTCTTTACCGCTTCTTTGCTCTCTCTCTTTCTCTCTCCCCCTTTTTTTTACCTCCTCCACAGCCCAACCACAGTGTAAACAATCCCCCTGTCCCCGAGGGAATTACGAGTGTGTTTACCGCGGGCAGAGCAAGCAAGAAGGTGAGGAAGAAGGCATTCCGGGAAAAAGGTTACACAATGGCTGCTCAGAAGGACCTTTCAAAATACCATCTATCTTAGCAATTTCCTGGTTTTATCAACATTAGTAATTTTAACTTTTTATGTACCAAGTATTTATATAAGAGTCTAGGATAGCTGTATGTACCAGAAAATAATATAAAATGGTTAAAATCGAGTTTGAAAGTATGTTAAGTGACGCATGCTATCGATTTCCTAACTCCTGGAAAGGACACTTCGGCGCGTCCGTTGTAAATCGGTCGCATTCTGGGCCGAGCCGTGAGCGAGTGTGGATCCTCCCGTGCGTGTCCTTGCTAGCGGGAACAAGTGACTGTCAAAATGCGTGAGATTGTTCATATTCAGGCCGGTCAGTGCGGTAATCAAATCGGCTCCAAGGTAAGTGTGTTAGTGTTAAGGTCCAAATTCTGACTCTGAATTTTTGATGCGTAAAATCGATGGCAGTGAAATGGCGGGGGACAGGGCGACATGGAGGCGATTTGTTTGTGGCCACCACTTATTGGATTGAGTGTCTGGCAATAGACAGACAGATAGAGAAAACCGATGTCACAGAAGATTTCGCAGCACCTCTTCCTTTGCTAAGTATTTTGCATATTACACTTAAATATTTTCTTAAGTCCTCTATATCGCTCTATTATCGACATAACTGACACCCATAATATCTGTTTATAGCCACATGCCGTCATCCGGTAGAGGGTGGCCATGAACCACGCTAACTTCCCTCTCATTCACACTTCCCTCATTCGCGCACCCCGCCACTGATAACACATAAAGGGATGCTAAGTGAAGTATGCACATGAAAATGACCAAGGAAGAGTTTTCTTTTTTCATGATCTTATATGGCACTTAACACATGACGCGTTATGGGAGGTGTGTGTGTGTGTGTGTGTGTGTGTGTGTGTGTGTGTGTGTGTGTGTGTGTGTGTGTTTTATGTATCCGAATCTGAACATAGAGAAGACAATCCCGTTCCCTTGGCTCAGCGGTCCTCCCACGCGCAACAGATGGCCTCGAAAACCTTACACATGCCACCGTTTGGGCACTAACACCGACCCGTCCATTCTGATACATGTTTGGACTAACTCGCTCACAGCTGGTGTTACGGTATTAGCATGAGTGTTATTACGGAAGTAGCTGCCATCTGCTGAAAAATACTGAGGACGATTTTGACAACTTCCATCCCAAGACGTATTTTATTGTTATTATTATTATTATTATTATTATTATTACACCTTATCGTTGCTTTACCCACCAATTTCATTCAACATGGGAGAGACTTTTTGGACTGGAGGGGTTCCATTTCGTCTTCATTAACCCCCTCCACCAGCAAGGCCCGTCCTCAGTTGAAGAAAATCGTCAGGAAGTAGTAAATCGTCTGAGTCGGTTAGTTAACGAAATTCAAATCTTCAAATCCTTTCTGCTAGTGTGTGTGTGTGTGTGTGTGTGTGTGTGTGTGTGTGTGT
>JAGKTI010012683.1:0-24260 GCA_018397915.1 Birgus latro
AGTCCTGATAATTCGACGAATTTTACTTCGACTTCATTTTTCGCAAAAGAAAAAAGTTTCGACATGTCACAAACTTCGTCATTTTCCCCCTAACCTCTGTGCTCCCAGCCTGCAGCCGACACTCAGTAGACGACACATATGCTTCCCTGTTTGTAAACAGTGATGATGGCGACTACTTCAGCTCCATAATACAAGTTCATATATTTATAAGAATGATTATTAATGTGTTGAATGTGAGTTTTGTTGACACTTGTGCATGCAAACACTATCAAATAAACGTCTTCAATCAATACATGACCTTGCAGCATCTGCCATCCTCACTGTTTTGGTTGCTATGCTGATCTAAGGCTACTAAACAAGTCGGTATTCCAACGGCTATCAGGTAAACTGGTTATGAGACTTTATTTCTTGCTTTAACGTTATTTAATAGTATTTTAACTTGCAAATATTCTTACCAAAAGAGTAATATAAATATTGAACTTAGAAATTCAGTCCTATGGACAAGCACTACCTCAAATCTTAAAAGAACAACTAATCCAGTCAACATCCCAATGGCTATCATGTAAAGTGGTTATGAGACTTTATTTCTTGCTTTAACGTTATTTAATTGTATTTTAACTTGCACATAAACTTACCAGAACAGTAATGTAAATTTTGAACTTAGAAATTCAGTCCTTTGGAATAGCACTACCGCAAATCTCTGAAGAACAACTAATCCAGTCAATATCCCAATGGTTATCAGGTAAACTGGTTACGTGACTTTATTTCTTGCTTTAACGTTATTTAATAGTATTTTTTAGTTGCACATAAACTTACCAGAACAGTAATGTAAATGTTGAACTTCGAAATTCAGTCCTTTGGAATAGCACTGCTGCAAATCTTAAAAGAACAACTAATCCAGTCAACATTCCAATGGTTATCAGGTAAACTGGTTATGAGACTCTATTTCTTGCTTTAACCTTATTTGATAGTATTTTAACTTTCACATAAACTTACCAGATCAGTAATGTAAATGTTGAACTTACAAATTCAGTCCTGTGGAGTGTAGAAAAACAATACAGAGAATCATGTGATCAAAACAAACCGTTTGGGCTGCATTCGAGGGTTTGGCCTTTCAATGGCCTTTGTTACACTTTTAATGTCTTTTCAGGTACATGTTTGTTGTTTTAGGCTGTATAAGCAACTAGTAAAGACTCATTTAATTTTGGGTAGGGCCTGTTTGGTGTTATAGTACTTTGTGATAGTGTAGGTACCTGTTCCACTGGAACGCCCATCTATTTTTCCCATTGATTCTTAACTTCACACTTCGACGTTTCACGTTTCGTGACGTTTTGGAGGAACATCAATCAGCGGAAAACGAGGACTTACTTTTTATATATATTTGAACACAGCATTTTTTCATAGTACTGTATATGGTAGAAGATGAAGATAATGAAATTGTTGGGTACTTTAACTCCTGGGCACCAGATGACGGTTATATCCAATGCAAAGTTTGTGGATTGGTGACTCCTGGTGGTGGCTACAGCCGCAAGCATTTTCGTGCCATTGTTTGAAGTTGCCACCTGTTTATCTCATCACCAAAGTGTGGTGACAGGCTCCTGCCTCCACACTGGAGCGTGAGTCATTCTGTCCCGCTCCTTGGACTGGTGTAGTACAATGTTTTCAGGATCGTCCTTTTCCTAATCCATTACCACCACCCACAACCCCCTTGCATCTTCTTCTCCAGCCAAACTCCTGCCGATAGATGCGAGGAAAGGGCTTAGTGACAGTGCCATAGGGTGTGTACTTGATGATACTGTGTCCACTCATGCATAGAGTGGTGAAGCTACTTCTGAGAATGGAGGAATTATCACATGGAGAGTGACTCTCACCCCTGCTTCCTCAGACATGTCAGATAAAAGACTGAATGTGCTTCAGGAGGTTGGAGAGGCATACGAAAGTGACACATTTGTCAGTGATGTAGAGGAGGATGCACCAGGAAGTGTGGAAAGTGAAGATGTGGTCACGATGACGGTCACATCCTCCACAAATGCCATTGCTGCATGTCTTCACCATGCTGCGAGCAAGATGGCTGCCTTCCCTCCCTGCCACGTCCCTCATCACCAGAACCTAGCACCTCAGGGGCCATTGCCCCTCAACCTGACCCTTCATATATGAGAACAAGGTCTGTAGCCTTGTACATGTGACAAGACAGTATTACCCCAGGAGAGTCCCCGCTACATGTGAGTCATTACCTGCGTCCTCCCCCACCTCCAGCTCTCTTTCTCCTTCCCCCCCCTGCCCATGGCTGTGGGCATGCACGTGGCCATGGGCATGTTTGTTGTGCTAAGAGGCACCTTATTCCTGCAAAATCACTCCTTAGCAGCCATTGTGTCAGCAGGCTTGACACTTTTGTGTGGGAAGAGGGTGAAGACTGGAGTCTTCCCTACCTGTCTTTGATGAGACAGGGGCAGGTGTTCAGATGGAGCAAGCCGTATTTACAAGTACTGTACTGTATTATGTAGTACCTGGTGGAGGAAATAAATTTTCACCAGGCTATATCTGTCCGGTGACTTGAGGTTTCAATGGCCCAAAGTGCTAAAATGAAAGAATGAATGGCAGTGGAGGTGGGGGAAATGTATGTGTGGCTCGCATTGACTATGGTAATGGCCCGCATAAAGAACCATGTTGTACATGACTATTGGGTACTAAATGAAATTTCACACACACCTGAGAGGTACTTGGCCATTCTAAAGTTCCTTCATTTCAACAGCAATTATGGCCCAGCCCTAAATGACAGATTGTGGAAGATTAGACTACTTCTTACCATGCTCAAGGAGTTATTTACCAGGTTTTTCCAGCCATTTCAGAGAGTGTTTATTGATGAGTCACTTGTTCTTTTCCGGGGACGTTTAACATTTTTTCAGTGTGTGCTTTCCAAATGATATCGCTTCGGCCTAAAGTTCTTTGTCTTATGCAGTTGCAAGACTGGATATGTGCAGGATGTGATAGTATATTCGGCTACAAATATGGATATACCTAGTGATGATTCCTATGGGTTTTCTGCTGCTGTGGTAGAAGTGCTGATGGACAGGTACTTCCCCCCAAAACACATTTTGCATACCTATAAATACTACACATCTCCAGCATTAATGCAGTATTTACTTTAACATGGGTCTGGGTCCTGTCCATGCCCAAAGATGGAATATTCCATCATTCCCACCTGGAAATGTGGTAATATCTTGGCCATTGACTGGCACGACAGACGAAAGGTCGTTATGCATACAACAGTTCATCATGGGGTTTTGCAGGACACAGGCAAGACAGACTGCAGGACCAGGCAGCCAGTGTTGAAACTAGAAGCCGTCAGTGATTACAATATCAACATGCGGCTTGTGGATAAATATGACATCCTGTTTGGAGAGATAGATTGCCTTTGGAGGTCTTACAGATGGTATAAAAAGGCATTCCTACACCTTTTGGTTATCAGTATTCTGAACAGTTTCATACTTTACAGCAAGGTTATGGGTAAGAATCTTTCCTTACACAGTTATGAGAAAGAACTGGCTCAGCGGCTCCTTTAAAAGTGTGGAACTGTTGAGGTTGCAAGTGGAAGGAAGCAAGTGTACCAGGTTTCACCGGCTGATAGGTTGGCCAGTGCACAATATCTGGGAAGGCATTATCTCGTCCATCTAGGCCGAACAGCTACAGGGCGTGTGACATACAGGCGTTGCCATGTGTCTTCAGTAACCAGACGTCGGCCCATTGCACGCAAGGAAATGGCCTTTCAGTGTCATTACTGCAAGATAGCACTTTGTCCAGAGTGCTTTTTTGTGTCCCACCGTGAATGTGAATTCTAAGCACAGGTGTGTGTGAGCATGTATGTAAATAGTGGACAAAGATATAAATGTTTTGTGTATTTGTGTGTTTGTTTGTTTTTTTTACAAGTAATTACTCATGTCCAAAGCTGATGTGAAGTGTTTGTAAATATGTAGAGTTACCCTTCCACTTATGAAACAAAACCTTCTGTGCACCAGTAGAAAATAACTTTCTGTGCTAGCACTTATGTGTATTTCTTGCCCAAGTTTTAGTGTACAAAATACGTGATATTCTCTGTACATGTGTTATGAAGTGCAAATAGAATAAGTAATATATAACATAATTAGTAAGAAAAGTATTAGCCCAGTGCCAGGAAAATGTGCCAAAAAGCTTAACCAGTAGTACAGTCATCTACCTCATGGTTTAGAATAAGGTATTCATTTCACTATTGTGTGCTACCTGCAGAAAAAATAAAATGGGAAGAAGGAAATTTCTACTCAAGGTGTTTCAAAAGTGCAAAGTTGTATGACAGTGAGGGAAAAATGGGTAAATATTGTGTCCTTCACCTTCTTCCACACTGTTACGGCTGGAAAACCATATTTGCGAGCCACATGTACCGGGTGATGGCTCATACCCATAGCTGTGAGTAGGGAAAGTGGAGGAGATTGGTTACTAAATGGAAAATTCTGTGGCAAGAGGTCAGGCAGCATTACAGACACACCACTCTCCCTGGGGAGTCAGTGTTACAAATGCTGGCCAGAGTGTGGGCAATGAAACCCAAATCTGGGCCGTGCGCTTAGTGTTGGACACATCCCGACTCATGTGCCGCAACTAATCTATCGTCTTTATGTCCGTACTCATTGACGGGATGACCTACAGATCTGGAGGTGCTTTCATTTGCAAGAAGAAGAGTTGGTGAGTAATATGGCCTTTAAATTGTTTCCTTAACTGCAGTACTTACTGAAATATTAAGCTTTGAAAACAAGCAATTTTGGGAAAAATGCCTGTACAGAAAGGATGACCACATTATAAATTGCTTGATATCCAGGGGTTAAAGAACTTGAATGCAGCAATATTGAATTTAGTTTTGTTTACAAGAGGAAGATTTTCCCATACTTCTGCTGTAATTTATGTATGTGGCACCTTGCTTCATATGATATGAAATGAAGAAAATAATAATAAAAAATTAAACTAAAAATTTGTGGGAAAATTCAGACAAATTACAGCCACATTACCTGGCTGTGGCCATTTATTTTTTATGTGACAAGTCACTTTTCCTTACTGCTAAATTTTCAAAATCTATCTGCCTACCTAGAGCCAGATGCCATCATCCTGTAAGGGGTGGCCATTTGTCTTTGAGTTTGTTGTTTTATGGGGAGGGATGCTAACTCTCTGCCAACCCACTTGTTGACACGTAGGGAACATGTATGGGTTGGTTACAGTGCATGGTTACCAGCATTGTACTGTAAATCGTTTCTTGGCATGCAGGAAACCATTAGGCCTGTCACTTAGTGTAAAACCACCTGAAAAGGAAAGAAGGGCAATAAAAGTGTCAGGAAAGATGGGAAAAATAGGAAGAGAGGAGGGCAGACACAGAAAAAGGATGATAAAGGCAAAGGAAGAAGTAGGCAGCACTACATCAAGTGAGTGTGGATTATGTTCGCCACCATCTACCATGTAAAAAAGATCATCTGACAACCCTCATCTTGAATGAGGAGTAAATGGATGTTAAGTATTGTTCGCTGGGCATCATCATGACCCTTTAACTTTTTTCTTTTTTCTTTTTTTTTTGCTGTATATCCCCCACACAGGGGTTTAGATACATAAAGATAATTGTTTTGATAAAATATTCCACACCAAAAAATAGACCATAATTTCCTGAGTAAAATGAAGTCTAACATGATATAACAAAACTAATAATTACCTGTGTGGTGTGTGTGTGTGTGTGTGTGTGTGTGTGTGTGTGTGTGTGTGTGTGTGTGTGTGTGTGTGTGTGAGTGAGTGTGTGTGTGTGTGTGTGTGTGTGTGCGTGCGTGCGTGTGCGCGCGGCGTGTCGGGGAGAGCAGGTGGAGATTGTTAGGCGTGAGAGGGTTGAACTTGCAGGTGAGTCTCTTGAGTGTGTGGAGGAGTTTCGTTATTTGGGAGACATGTTATGTGCCGGAGGTGGGGCTGGAGTTAGCTCGGTTGCTAGGATGAGAAGTGGTTGGAAGAAGTTCAGGGAGCTGTTGCCTCTCCTGACATTGAGAGGACTCTCCTTACGTGCTAAGGGGTCTTTGTATGCAGCATGTGTTAGAAGTGTGATGCTGTATGGTAGTGAGACCTGGGCAGCAAAGGAAGAGGATATTTGCAGGTTTAAACGTACAGAAATGTGCAGTGCGTCCCTGCGTGCAAGGCCTGGGGGGGCTGGGTTTACGATGGAAGAGTTGAGAGGTAGGATGGGACTGGAGTGTATTGGTGTTGTGATGAGGAGAGGTAGACTGAGGTGGTTTGGACATGTGGAGAGGATGGGGGATGATAATTGGGTACAGAGGGTGAGAGGTGTTGATATTGGGGGAGGGGTTGGGAGGGGTAGACCGAGAAAGACATGGGACGAGGTCTTTAAGTGTGACTTAAGGGTTAAGGGACTGAACAGGGAGGCTGCCAGGGATCGAGCAGCGTGGAGAGCCACCATTAGGCGACCAAGGCTGACGCATGCAAGCATGTTGGAGCCTTCAAAAACGAAAACGAAAACGTGTGCTGTCAAAACTTGTGGTGTTGGAGCTCCTCCTCCACTGCCAGATGTACAGGTATGCCATTCTGTATAATCCTTAGAGCTGTCCCCCCCCCCATAGTTGCATTTTCATTTTCACTCTCATCTGGCAGCATAATCTGAGTCATCAAAAATCGCTTACATCAGATTCAGGTAAGCTGTCATGGCAGCAAAATATCTCATACCCAATGCCTCAACATCAGTACTTCTCATACGTGATAAAAATAATAGACAAAAAAATAGTCCTTCCATGATGGCAACTCCTTAGTCTTGCCACCTTCTGATACTGAATCACTATTGGGCCCCCAGTACTGAAGCACAAATATTAAAAGTCCAGAAAACGTACATGTGCCACCCGATGGCTACAGACATATCTTTTGTGGTACGTTGATATGCCAGCCGATGTGAAAGGGTTAATGCTGTAACCTCCAGTGGTAGATGGTGGTAACCATCATCCACTCTCGTGATGTAGTGTTGCCTACTTTCTCATTCAGTTTTTACCTCGCCCAGACAGAGTCCGACGAGGTATCGTTTTTGGTCGAGTATGTTTGTTTGTTTCTTTCTTTATGTTTTGGAAAAACAGCTGAATGAAATTACATGAAACTTTCAGAGTATGTGGGCACCGTTCCCCAAGTGATTAAATTTTGGAGGTAATCGAGTGACCATGAAAGGTCAACATCAAGGTTGCATATTGTCAGAGGGCTGTAAGTTGAAAACATTTGAAGATAGAGATATTTTCTATTATGAACATATTGGAATGCATAATATGGGCTTTCATTTGGCACCAAGACCTTTGACTTTGAATGATCTTGAAAGGTCAAACTCAAGGTCACGGATATGCAGGGGGCTATAACTCGAAACTGGTTGAAGATAGAAAGATATATACTATTATGAGCATATAGGTAATCCCATCTGTGTTTTTAATTGGTGCCTTGACCATTGACCGTAAGTGACCCTGAAAGATCAAACTCAGGGTTACGGATATTCAGGGGGCTATAACTTGAAACTTGTTGGAGACAGAAACATTTACTGTTATTAGGAGATAGGAAGTCTCATTTGGGCTTTCATTTGGCAGCATGATCTTTAACCTTTTGTGACCATGCAAGATCGCAAATTTTCAGGGGGCGTAATTTGAAAAAGTTTGCGCCATTACCTTAGACTTTAATTACTGTTATCAACATATGAGGACCACCGAACCAGAGGGACTAAGGGACAAACTCAGAAAAACTGAGTTAAGTGCAACAGCAGCATCTTTCGTCCTTCTCCTACTTACTAAAGGCATATGAACCCCTCTGGCTCCATTCAAAGTATGATAAAATCGACCTTATAACAAGGTACCCGAAAGCTGGAATTTCCTTAAAAAATTACATGCTCAGTGCTCCCGACCAGGGAGGACTAACTCCACCCGTGTGGTTCTGACCAGTGACAGGTCTTGTTTACCATGACATCAGTGTCTCTCAGCCAATCACGGTGCACAGATTCCCGGGTGGGGCGTGTGGGAAGATCAGTGTGCTTGCCCACGCTGCAATTGAACACGTGTGGATAATTTAGTTTTTTGTGCCAAATAAACCATAATGTCAGACACTATTGCTGATTACCCTCCATCCTGAGCCATCTCTGAGTCCCCTGCACGTGAACGTGGCGGAAAGAGAGCTTGGAACATCAGTGAGTAGAAGAAAAGTGTGACAAGAAGAAGGTGCAACTCAGGACTGGAGTACGTGAATCGTACCACAAACAGACTTGTCAAGGTGCGGGAAATTGAAACGTCTTCCTGTGATGGCTGCTTCACGAAAGTGACAAATGAAGGTGTCAGATGTATCTTTGATGCATTGTGGAAGATTGGTGCCGTCTACTGTAAAATAATAGATCACTGGAGTGGGAAGCAGACCTGGGTGATGGGGATGATCCAGGAGATGTGGATGACGAGTTGCTTGACTACTGCAACTAGTGGGGGAGAGGGGGAAGTGGGGGAAGAAACATTGGAGGGGTAGACTGTATGGACAGTATGAGTACTTAAGAATAATAGTGTTAATTTAGTTAAGTATAAACAGTAGATATTGTAACTTCGTTCAGTGTCGCATCATTATTATGTCAAGGATTATTACGTCATCAAGAATTATTACATCAAGGTCTGAAGATTTTGTGAAGTCCAGGTGATGCCAGGCAAGAGTGTGGGTACTCTGAGTGTGGTGAGTACCTGAAATCTCCAAATGATATACTGTATTTATAATTATGCTCATTGCAATGACCATTTCGAGATTATTACAAGTCAGAAAACTCAGTTAAAATTGAAATTTGGGAGATGATTAATTACTTTAACATAATTTATGGAATATATATATTTTGACTTGTCTTTCGCCTAACTTTTGATGAACTTATAAACAATTAGGCCGAATCTAATTATGACCTAATTATGACATAATGATAATTAGTCTCCATAATTAAATTAAAAATTTTTCCCATATTTTTTCATACACATTGATAGACAACTTCAGTACAACTATTTTTCGAATATATCATATTTTTTGTATCTTTAATGGTTAATGAGATATCGATCCCACCAAATTCCAAAACTTTAAATGCTTTTTCTGGCTATTAATGATTATGTCCCTTAGCTCCCTGTGGTTGGGCAGGCTTCGTATACGAAATCCCATATGTGTTTTTAATTGGTACTGTGCCTTTTGACCATAAGTGACCTTGATAGGTCAAACTCAAGATCACGGACATTTAGACGGCTATAACTCGAAACTTGTTGAAGATTGTATGCTACAGTATTACCAGGTTACAGGAAGTCTCATATGGGCATTCATTTGGCAGCATGACCTTTCACCTTGAGTGACCTTGATAGGTCAAATGCAAGATCACAGATTTTCATGGGACGTAACTTGAAAACATTTGCGCCATTACCATAGACTTTAATTATGCACTGACACTAAATGGCAGAAACAAGACCGTATTTAACAGCAATAAAATAACTGCTGTCAGACAAGATTTGTGCCTGGCACCACTTGTGTTATTCTATTTCTGTATCAGCCCTCCAGTCTTCCAACTTCTCCCATTTCTTCTTGTTCTTCTTGTTTTATTTCTCTTCACTCCATTTCAGGTGACTCTACATTGAGTGACAAGTCTAATGGTTTCCTGTAACCCAAGAAACCATTTACAACACTGGGTGTTAAACATGTAATTGGATTGGTGTGTGAAGTGGAGCCTTCTATAGTGCCCTTGTTAACTGGGTGGAGATGCAAATGTATCACCCATCCAGGAACCAGACCTCCACACTTCTCCCTGCACCTCACTGTAGTGAGGCGCTGTTAACCTCAAGGGAACCTTGGTTCACTGCACGGGATGGCCCTGCAGATGTAGTTGGTTTTCTGTGGTTGATGGGTCTGCTTGGCCAGACATTCTGGGGTTGATCAACAACAACTGTAACTTTTGCTTTTGTGTTTTCACATTTCTGATGTCACCCACCTTTTTGAATTACAATACAGTAATTTCTGTGTCTGACTCTAGACATAGTCCTCACAACCTGTTCCCATAGCCCAGTAATCATTCTACATACCATAATGGGCAGTTATATAAGTTTGAGTGTGATGATTGTGTTCAAAAGGTTTCCTACTATCATACTGCACATCTCAGTAAAAGTAAAAGTGCTTCCCATTATGACAGCTCACATCCTTTGTTTCCTGTGTATCCCAAGATTTCAGTTTGCTGCATCTCAGCTGCATCTGCTGGTGTCGAGTGCAGAGGACCTGCTCTCAGAGATTCTACACAGCCCCTCTGGTCAACCCCCAGATCGGTCCAAGATAGAGGCCTGGCTGTGTATGAAACAGGAGGCCGAGGACTGTATTGGGGTCGATTCTGGAACATTACGGTTCAATAACAACCGTGTACTAGACGTGATAGAGGAGCTTAGTGAACCAGAAATCAACTGCCGGTCATCACCATCTGCTGCCACCCATGCCGACAGTGATACCTCCTCAATGTTGTCATTTGGAGAAGAGTTTTATGACCAACTGGCAGTCCTGTCCATGAATTTTCGCAGTCTCACTGATCAGCAGGTGGAGGAGGTGCAAGACAGGTACAGTACAGTATAATATTATGTGCTTATTTGGAGGTTACCATTGTCCTTAAGAGGTAACTGCCATGGGAGTAGTGTGAAATCAAAAGTCTAGTAGCTGGCTTTGCACAGCACTTCCAGGCAAGGAACTCAGCCACATTTGCAAAAAGTCAGGGTTGAGACAACTGAACATATATAATCTGTTCTACTCATCTGTAGTATAGTTGTATTCCTTTGGGTAGACTGGAGTCATTAGCTTTGGATGCCAGCTGGTCTTGAAGAAAGAAAATCCAAATTCAAGAGTTAGTGACCTAAAGGGCATATTGCCATTAAAAAATTTGCCCAGACTACTTGCTGGTGGGAAACAGGAGATGCTGTTGCTGTCCAGCACTCAGTATCACTTGATATCTGTCAGGAGGTGAAAAACAGATTGAACTTGCATGCATGATGGTCTTCAAAGACAATATTGTATAAGGCCATTGTATTTGCTGGTAAGCATTTTATATCTTATTCCATTTCCCACCCCTCCTCAGGGGCTGCATTTTATCATTCCACCTTGTTCATTAGCTTCCTTTCCTCATCATTATCCAAATCCTCTTGCCTACTAAAGAATGAGGTGAGGTAGGGTCCAGAATACAAGGAAAGAGAAAGCGTGAAAGTTTTGTTGTTGTTACCTAACCCCGATCTTTCTGGCCGAGCAGACCCATTGACTATAGGTTAGCTACAGTGTGGGGGTCTTCTTGCAGGTACAGCATAGTACATACAATGTGTAGGGATCTGGCATCCCCATGTGACAGAGTGCCATACCAGGGTCAGAACAGGGTCTTTCCCACAGTGAGGTACAGGGAAAGAGCAAGACCCATCAGCAACATACCTAATGAAATGGGTTAGGCACTGATTCACGCACCATTCAGTTCCCCCAGAAACTTTGCTCCACCGTATAATCCTGACTGTCTGCGTAGTTTAAAGAGATATCATTTTAACTGTGACTTCATCTCTGTGTGACTGTCATCTTTTGGATGATGCTTTATCTTTGAGTTCATCATGAGTGCCAGACTTGTATCAACTCATCACATTCTGAGCTACCCCTATTCAGCTGTTGCACTTTTTGCTTCAACCTTCTTCATCACCTTCAAAGCCTTATTCTTCTACTAATGTGCAGTTAGGTAGTACCAGCACAGATTAATCCTTATACAGTAGATACCACATATTTTCATAGGATGAGTGGGAAATGGAAGGACTGCATTGTCTGTGTTAGTAACATGGATAAGATGAAACAGGAAGAAATGTTTGCTGCTAGTAAGTTGGGGGGAGAGAACTGAGGAATATGAACTGATAGATGACTTTGGGTGTAATGAAGAGCTGTAACTTCCCAGACTAAGATCCCATGGAGGGCATTTTGTTCCATTGCTGTGAAGAAACTCATGGGGAACAGCATCTTTATGAATTGTTAAAGATTAAACCAAAGCTCACAGTGTAGTAATGAATCCCTAGAGTCAGATGATGTATGTTTTATTCTTACCATCTCCAGGTGAGTTTTTGTAGCTTTAGGGGAAACCTCATGTAGCGAAAGGGTTAATGGCTGTTGTACCAGACCTCTCCATGAAAAAATCTGTCACAAGGCTAATAAAATCATCAGGAGATAGCAAGAATAAAAAGAAAAATACATAATTGGGTTAAAGGGAATAAAGTACATTGGGACCTTTGTGTGTGTGAGGGTATGGTGAGTAAGAGACATCATGGATCCAAAAATCTCTACAGATAGGAGTTTTAGATCGGAAAGGGTCAGAGTGGTGGTGATGATAAGATGAAGGTAATACAGTAGTTGGGTAACTTTTTGTGTGTGTGTGTGTGTGTCCGACTCTTGGCATAGGCTTCACAGCCTGCTGTCAAGGCCCAGCAGTACTTCTACATACCATACACCTCCACATCGCCATTTCGGCACTAACACCCTCCGTCCATATTGAATACATGCTAGGGCTGTCTCTTACAGGACTGGTGGTATTGGTATTAGCAGGGGTATTTTTACGACATGTCGGTGGGACTTCTGGTAGATCAGTAAAGCCCGATTTAATGAAATTCAAATCCTTAAACTGTTCCCTGCCCCAGCACGGATTTGAACCTGGGTCCGTCGGGACTGCAGGCCACCTCTCTACCAATTGAGCCACCTCCTCCCCCAACATGAGCAGGCATATAGTTGTTTCTTCCCGTCTTTGCTTCCCAATGTCCCATTTCCACCTCTCTAATTCAAGTTTTAAACAATTTACTAATACAGTATATATATTATTAATGCAGATAACTACAGCAGGGATTCATCATTTTTGGCAATACTGATCTGGGATCACCTCCCCCCCCCACACACACACTCCCAAGAATGTGGCATATTGTGGGTATTATCCAAGCAAAAATGCTTAAGTATGGTTGTAGCTTTCCTTATCAAGTGAACATCAGTCCTCTAATTAACTTAATTCTCTGTTTGACATAGTCCTCCCACATAAATATGCACACATTTAGACACACCATGTGCTTCTTTCAGACGATCTTTAAGAGTACTTAATGCCTGTAGGTGTTATTCCTGACCATATTTTAAAGGGAATAGCTCTGCATGTTTGTATCGTATCATTTATAAAGGCTTTAGCATGCTTGCATACTTAGGCCTTGGTCACCAAATGACAGCTCTCAACACAGCTCGATCTCTGGTAGCCTCCCTATTCAGTCTTTTATCCCTGAGGTCACAGTCTATGGTCTCATCAGACATCTTTTTGGATCTGCCTCTCGTAACCCTACCCTCGATGTTCACGTTTCTCATCTTCTGCACAAAATTGTCATCTTGAATCCTCTTAGCATGCCTAAACCATCTCAGTCTGTCCCCCCTCATCACAACACCAATACATTAATGTTTCTTCCTCTTAGTTCTTCAGTTGTAATCCTACTCTTCCCAGGCCTCACATCCAAGGACACACTGCACATCCAACAAATCATTATCATTTCTGAACGTTTGATTCCATCCATCCATCCATCATCTAATCCTATGTTGCCCCATGAGGAGCATAGGAGCCTGGGACTAGGCAAGTTGGTCCTGACATTTAAGATGAAAGTGACCAGCCTCACTCATCCCTAAGTGGCATTACGTGAGCAGTAAACCCCAGCTACCCCTTGGATATTTACCTTCACCGGCTCAATCCGATTGGCCACTAAACCACCGGGTGTCAAAATTTGGTTATATTTTTACCCCCCAGCTTAGTAAATGGTTTCCTGGTGTACAGGAAATCATTTGGCTTGTCACTCATTGTAGTCACCCACAGGCAGAAGGAAGAGGAAAAAATGAAAGAATGAAAGACAAGAGGGAGTGTGAAGTCACCCATAAGCATACAAATAAACTCATCCTTTACTGCCCAGGTCTCACTGCCATGCAGCTTTGCATTCCTAACACATGCCTTGAACCTTTATTTCTTATGCTGTGCATCCAGTGCAACCAACAAATATTCCTCTACAGTCCTGTTTCTACAGCAACTGCTCTTGACTCTTGATACTTAGGCCATTCGCATCCCAAATGTACGGTAATGAAGGTACAAATCACCTTCATGCAATCTTTTTTCCAGCCCTTATGGCTATTGAGATTTCTACTCTGTATCAAGGCTTTCATAGCATCAGCCACCTTACTTCCTTGGGCCACTCAACTTTCCACTTCTTTTACATGGTTACCTCTTTGTTTTTACAGTATCACTGACTTAAGGATGTAAATTCTTTGACTACTTCCAGTCTTTCTCCATATACTAAAGCAGCACATTGTAAGCCTCCTTTTCTCTCAATATCCATCATTTTACTTATAGCTACATTTACTTTCAGAGCTACATTTGCTTTTAGGCATCCACTAACAGACGCCTAAAGACCAAGTAACATTGGACTGTTTTACCCATTTTGGGGGAGTAATATTGCTCATTACATGCATCACCCACTTGCAAGGGTCTTAAAACAATCCTTGCAAATGTTTGGGGCCAGCTGTATATTAGACACTCAGTTTGCATGGATTAGGTATCCAGGAATTTTGTCATATACATTAAAATGCACTAATCATGCCATTGAAACCCATGTTATATGGCTAATTGGTATAGTGAAATTTCCCAAAGTCTCCCTATTGTCCCCTTTGATAAAATTTACCCCCTGTAGATCATACCAGACATTAATTGTAGTACAAATACAACCTTATGGAACATCACTGGGCATAGAGAAGGGTTAATTGGAGAGTACAATGTGGTAAATAAGTGGTGGCCAGAATCAGAATCCAAACAAGATGGAGGAAGAGGAGAAGGGAAAGACAGGAGGAAGTATGTGTTACAAGGAGGGTAGAAAAGTTACAAGAGGATGGAATAAAGGCTGAATATAGAAGGGGAGTGGAGGAGCGATTGGGTAAATATAGATTGGAGCAGATGGGGGACGTGGAGGGTGTGTGCAAGGTATTCACAGAAGAAATCTGTGCAGCATGTGAGGTGGCGTGTGGGGTGAAGAGAAGACGAAAGGGGGTTCAGGGAACAGCATGGTGGACTGAAGAGGTGAGAGAGGCTGTGGCACAAAAGAAGAAAGCATATAATGAGTGGATGAGGAACAGGGGTGACGAAGAAGATGAGAGACAGACAAGAGAGTTATATGTAGTGAGGAGGAGAGAGGTGAAAAGATTAGTAAGAGAGAGTAAGAAGAGAGTGGATGAGGAATTTGAGTGCAAAGTGGAGGGAATGTAAGAAAATGTTCTGGAAGGAGGTAAAGAGAGCTAGACAGGGTGCCAATGAAGTCAGTGGGGGTGTGAAAGATAAAAATGGTAGATTACTAGTGGAGAAGGGAGAAGAGGTAAACAGATGGAGAGAACACTTTAATGAACTGTTGAACATAGAGAATGAAAGTAATGCAAGTATAAGTGGCTGGGGAATGGCAGGGAGAAGGAGGGTTGTGAGAAGAGAGGAAGAAATCACCAGGATGGAAGTGGTGGAAGCAATGAAGAAAGTTAAAATGGGGAAAGCCCCAGGAATTGATGGAGTGTGTGGTGAAATGCTGAAGCATGGGGGAGAGATAGTAATAGAATGGATGTGGAAGGTGTGCAGATTGGCTTGGGAGGAGGGTAGAGTCCCGGAGGATTGGAAGTCAGGTATAATTATTCCTCTGTACAAAGGAAAAGGGGAAAAAGCAGTGTGTGGTAATCATAGGGGCATTTGCCTTCTCAGTGTAATAGGAAAAATATATGGTAGGATACTTATTGACAGAGTTAGGGAAATTACTGAGGAATTAGTTGGAGAAGAACAAGGAGGTTTTAGGAAGGGAAGAGGTTGTGTAGACCAGATATTCATTCTTAGATCCTTAGTGGAAAAGTTTCTAGAGAAGGGCAAGAAGTTGTTTGCAGCCTTCATGGATCTGGAGAAAGCATATGACAGGGTGGATAGACAAGGTTTGTGGAAGGTATTAAGAATATATGGAGTGGATGGGAAGTTGTTGAAGGCAGTGAAGAGTATGTATGAGGGTGCTAAGGCTGCAGTGCGTGTGGATGGCAAACTGAGTGAATCTTTCCATTTGAAGGTTGGATTGAAACAAGGATGTGTCATGTCTCCATGGTTGTTCAATCTGTATATGGATGGCGTTATAAAAGAGATACAAGGTCGGACAGTGGATGTTGGAGTGGCCCTAGTGAGAGAGGTCAGTGTTTGGAAACTCCCTGTACTGTTGTTTGCAGATGATACTGTGTTGTTGAGTGAAGATGAAGGGGAGCTGCAAGGCTTGGTAGATGAGTTTGGGAGAGTGTGTAAGAAACGGAATCTAAAGGTGAATGTGGGGAAGAGTAAAGTGATGGTCTTCGAGAGAAGTGAAGCCAGTGAGTGTACAGTGAGATTGAATGGGAAGGAAATGGAGAATGTGAGTGAATTTAAGTACTTGGGCAGTGTGATGAGTAAGGATGGTAGTCTGGAGGGTGAAGTGCTCGAAAGGGTACAGCAGGGAAGGAAGGTTGCTGGTTCGTTGAAAGCAGTGATAAGAAACAGGGAGGTGAGCATGGAAGTGAAAAAGTTGTTACATGACAGTATTGTGATACCAACTCTGACATATGGAAGTGAAGCTTGGACCCTGTTGGAAGGACAGAAGTCAAGAGTGAGAGCAGTGGAAATGAGTTATTTGAGAGGAGCATGTGGAGTCACATGGAGAGACAGACTAACAAATGAGGAAGTGAAGGAGCGTTGTGGTGTGCTTGAGGACGTGATGGGAAGCGTTAGGAGAAGCACGTTAAGGTGGTTTGGGCATGTAGAGAGGATGGAGAGTGAAAGATTGACGAGGAGAGTGTATGTGAGTGAGGTGGAGGGGGCGAGAGGGAGGGGGAGGCCGAGGATGAGATGGAGGGATGGAGTGGAGAGGTATATGAGAGAGGGGGGTGTGAGTTGGGAGCGTGGTAGTGAAATGGCAGGGGACAGAGTGACATGGAGGCGATTTGTTTGTGGCCACCCCATTCGGGATTGAGGCGTCTGGCAATAGATAGATAGATAGATCATTTATCATGATAGGGGATGTAGGAATGTTGAGTGTTGGGGAAGAGGGTATCTGAGGTGGAGGGGCTAGAGGAGGGGGAATGAGCAGTCATCACTAGCAGGTTGTGGGGAGTTGAGCACTGCGAAGATGCTAGGCTGGGGAGGCTGGGATGGACAGGACAGGCACTGGGGCTGGGCCTTGGGCAGGTAGATATGATGAAGGTTTGGGGCAACTGATTAATTATCATCACAAACTGCTCTCTCTGCTCCCTTAAGATGTAATCAGTTTAATTCTGATGGGACTGCAGCTTACCTTCATTGTGTACCACCAACATTAGGGCATCCTTGAACCAGTCGGTGCTTTCCAGCACCTGGCTCTGCTGCTGATGGGTGGGCCCCTCTGTGTGCTGTGGCTCGGGTGCTGCTGGTGCCTGCTGGCCTCAGGTGCAAGGTGCTCTCCTTCCCAACCTCTTTGATGAGGATGCCGGAAAATTCATCAGCCTTTCAGCAAATACTATTACTATCCATTGCCATATTTACTTCTTTGTGAGCACAGATGAACTTATAAAGCATTTTCACTGGTTTCATTAATACATAATTTCCGACATAGGAGCACTTTCCTGTGTCTTTGTCACCTCCTAGTTGGACTGTGTGCTCTGTCATCGTGCAGCACTTTTGCACTGTGCACACTGTTGACTTGATTATGTTAAAGTGCTTTGCATTGTCGACCACATACTCCTTTGCGTCAAGCTGATGTAGAGTTTTACTTCCGCTTGAGAAACAAAGACTCATGACAAGGCCTTTCACTAGCACGAGTGGCTGTTGCAGCAGAAGGCTGGAAAGCCATAATACATCAAAGAGTACTGAGATTGTTATGCAACACTAAGCTTGTGCACGATTTTATTGCAAATGGGGAAGCCAGGAATTAAGTTTGGCTGGCGGAGACAGAGGGGGGAAGGAGGATGTGAAGTGTGCATGCATAGGAGTCATGTTGGCGTTTGTCACACCAAAAGACCTTTGAATGTAGTCATGGATGGAGGCCAACTTCTGGGATTTTCCCATGCAAACCTTTTATTTCTTTTTATTTTTTATTTTTTTCTACATTTGCTGGGCCAGGTCAGAGCTTATCTTTTAGTGCAAAATGTGTTTAGCACAATTTGTTCCTGCAGATAGATAGATAGATAGATATACAGTAGGTATGCACAGTACATGAGTTTATGGGTGGCAGAAGAGGTCATTTACTAGGAATTTGCTTACTGTGAATACATAAACTTATGGGAAAAATTACACATGCGCAGCACCTCCCTTCATCGGTAACCCTTGAGACTACTTTCAGACCTAAGTATCGTACTGTACAGAGAACTATTTTATTTTTTTTTTATGCAAGGAAGAAGGAACCAAAGGCCACAGGCCTGCATACTGTTCCTTCCAAGAAAAAGCAAAAACAATACAAAAGAGGGCCAAATTCAAGATCCGTTCATTTCGAGATGCCTGGACACACTGCGTTTGAAAGACTGGAGAGCATAGGAAGTAGGAAATATAGACAGAGGAAGACAATTCCAGAGTTGACCAGTTGCATAAATGAAGGACTGGGAGTAACAGTTAACTCTTGCATTAGAGAGTTGGACAGAAAAGGGATGAGAGTTTGTTGCTAGACGGGTACTACGTGCCCGTCGTAGAGGTGGAGGGATGCAAGCAGACAGTTCAGAGGAACAGTGACCGTTGAAGTAGTGATAGAAGAGAGATAAAGATGCAACAGTGCGGCGAAGAGACAAAGGTTGAAGGGAATCAGTAAGAGGAGGAGAGTTAATGAGATGAAAACCCCTTGACTCCACCCTATTGAGAAGAGCTGCATGTGGGGAGCCTCCCCACACATGAGAGATGTACTCCATACACGGGCGAATAAAACCCGTGTACAAGGTCAACAACTGTGCAGGGGTAAAGAAAGTTCGGAATCGGCTTAGCACACCTAATCTCTTGGAAGCAGATTTCACAAGAGATGTAATATGTTCTTTCCAAGACAAATCCCGAGAGAATGTAACCCCAAGCATGTTCAAGGATGATGCAGGACATAACTGTTCATTATTAAACATTAGTGGGTAATCCTGAGGAAGATTTTGTCAGGTTGACAAGTGTAAGAACTGAGTTTTTGATGCATTAAAAATAACAAGATTATTTTTACCCCAATCAGAGATACGAGCCAAGTCAGACATTAGTTGTGCCATAGCCTCATCCCTTTTTTTTTTAAGTAACTGCTGAGATGGACATTGCGGAAACCGAATGGAAAAGTGAAGGATGGAATTGTCAGCATATGAGTGGATAGGGTTAGATGTACAGCTTAGAAGGTCATTGATGAATAAAAGGAAGAGAGTTGGTGATTGGACAGAGCCCTGAGGAACACCACTGTTGATAGGTCTAGGAGAAGAACGATGGCCGTCTACAACAGTGGCTATAGAACGACTAGAAAGGAAGCTAGAGATGAAGGCACAGATAGAAGGATAGAAACTGTAGGAGGGCAGTTTGGAAATTAAAGATTTATTCCAGACTCGATCGAAAGCCTTTGAGATGTCAAGTGCAGTGGCAAAGCTTTTGCCAAAGTCCCGAAAGGAGGATGACCAGGAGTCTGAAATGTAGGTGAGAAGATCGCCAGTGGAGCATCCCTGACGGAACCCATACTGACGATCAGAAAGAAGGTTGTGACAGGAAAGATGCTTTAAAATTTTTCTGTTAAGAATTGACTCGAAAACTTTTGAGACACAGGATGTTAAAGCAATGGGACGATAGTTAGAGGGTTGGGAATGGTCACCCTTCTTTGGGACTGGCTGAATGGGAGCAAACTTCCAGCAAGAAGGAAAGGTACAAGTTGATAGACAAAGCCGAAAGAGTTTACCTAGGCAGGGTGTAAGCGCAGAAACACAGTTTTTGAGGACAACAGGAGGGACTCCATCAGGACCATATGCCTTGTTAGTATTGAGGCCAGTGATGGCAGAAAATACATCAGCTGAAAAAATTTTAATGTCAGTCATGAGGAAGTCAGAGAGGGGAAGTGATGGAGGAACAGCACCGGAATCGTCTAAGGTGGAATTGGAGGAGAAAGTCTGAGCAAAAAGATCTGCTTTATTAGTAGAAGAAATAGCTACAGAGCCATCAGAGTAGAAAGCAGGAGGGAAGGATGATGAGGTAAAGTTGTTAGAAAGGTTTTTGGCAAGGTGCCAAAAGGAGCGAGAAGAATTCGAGTTGGAGAGTTGAGAACATTTAGCACGGATGAAATTATTTTTAGCAGAGCGAAGAACAGACTTAGCACGATTCCAGGCAGAAATATAAAAAAGATGTGATTCAGGGGTGGGTTGGCTCCGGTACCTCTTATAGGCCCTCTCCTTGTTGCGGACAGCATTAGAACAAGCGTGATTAAACCAAGGCTTTCTTGCAATAGTCAGAGGATATGAGAAAGGAATGCATGCTTCCATGCCCGAGAGAATAACCTCCGTAATGCGCATGGCACACTCAGATGGCTCCCGGCCATGGAAGCAATAATCATTCCAAGGAAAATCAAAGAAGTACTGCCTGAGGGCCTCCCAATCTGCAGCTCCAAAGTGCCACAGGCGGCGTTTCTTTGGAGGGTCCACAGGCCGTACTGGAGCAATAGGACAGGTTAAGGTAATAAGATTATGATCGGAGGAGCCCAGCGGAGAGAAAAGATGAACAGTGTAAGCAGAAGGATTATCTACTATCTATCTACTGCCAGACGCCATAATCCCGTAAAGGGTGGCCATTTGACTTTGAGTTATTTGTTTTACAGGGAGGGGCACTAACCCTCCACCAACCCACTTGCTGACACGTAGGGAGCACATATGGTTTGGTTATATGGTTACCACCCAGCGTTGTAAATGGTTTCTTGGCTTACAGGAAACCATTTGGCTTGTCACTCAATGTAAAGCCACCTGTAAAAGAAAGAAAAGCAATAAGAAGGGACAAGAAAGATAGGAAAAATAGGAAGAGAGGAGGGCAGACATAGAAAAAGAATGATAAAGGCTAAGGAAGAAGTAGGCAGCACAACATCAAGTGAGTGGATGATGGTCGCCACCACCTGTTGTTAGGAAAAGGTCAAGTATGTTGGAACTCTCTCCAAGGCGGTCAGGGATGTAGAAGCTGCTCTAGGTCTTTAAGGATAGAAAAGATGTAGGCTTGTTCACCAGGTGGATCAGTGAAAGGAGAGGAGAGCCAAAGGTGGTGGTGAACATTGAAGTCTCCTAGAATGGAGATTTCAGAGAAAGGAGAACTGGATAGAATGTATTCCATCGTAGAAGTAAGATAGTCAAAGAATTTTTGATAGTCAGTAGAATTAGGAGATAAGTAAACAGCACAGATATATTTAGTCAGAGAATGACAGGAAAGCCGAAGCCAGAGAGTAGAGAATTCAGAAGAATCAAGTTCAGGAACATGAGAGCAAGATTGATCGTTGCGTACAGATATGCAACAGCCACCTTTGGCTTTGAAATGAAAATAGAGAAAGTAGGAGGATACAGAAAAGGGTTTGCTGTCAGTTGCCTCAGACAACTGAGTCTCAGAGAGAAAGAGAATGTGAGGTTTAGAGGAGAAGAGGTGGTGTTCAACAGAGCGAAAGTTAGAGGAAAGGCTGCGAATGTTACAGAAATGGAGAAGGAGTGAGTCAGGCAGCTCTTTGAGTCGTCACCGGGAGAGGAGCAGATGGTGGGGGCATTTATGGTCCCCCCCCTGGGGATTCCGAGGCATGATTTTTGTACGCCATTTTGCAATTTTTGAAAAGGATGTGTAGTGTGCATGTAGTTTGATGTTGACAGTTAGAGAAACTTGTATTGGAGAGCATGCTGGACTACTCTCTGTGTTACAGAGACACTGAAAAAGTTCAGCAAAGGGGGATGGTCAGGAACAAGTCTTGAAGGCTGATGAAACAGGAGCTCCAGCTCTCCCTGTCATCAGCCTTCCATCCACCTTGGGAGTACTGCCCTGCTCGACTGGTGCTACAGTCTACTCCACCTATTACCTAAGATAAGACATATTACCTAAGATGAAGTAAACCAACAAGGTTATGGCTTTACTTAACCTGTCACGTCCCCACCGATTTCCAACCTACGATACCCCAAAATCCCGAGCATTTTTGGAATTTTTTTTTATTGGCTCAAACCTTTGCTTTTGCTGAGAAACATCAAAAATTCATAGAGAAATCGCAATCCTGTGCTTAAAACTGTTGATACAGGTGTCATGCAACCTTTCGTTTTCCTTCTTTTTCAAGGTACCTGGCTTAAGAAAACGAACTATGGAAGGGTTAACTAATTCAAACCACTTTCAGTTACGTATTTATTTATGTATTTGGTACGAATTTATGTGTAGTAACAGACTATATTGGTTTTAACACATTTATATAGGCAATAGAAGCATTGTTCAGTCACCAAACACATCCACATATGGTACCTTCCTTTATGACATTACCACCTCATCACTTCTGTTTGTTTCTTGCTCTAGCTTCTTTATTTCTTTGTCCTCCACCTCAGGAATCACTTTCACCATGAGTTTCGTCATTGGAGAGACCGTGGGGCAACATACCTTCACTGGCCAGCTTACTGCTAAGAGGTGAATTGCCCAGTGTGGGGGGGAGGGGGAGTTAGGTGGGGCCAGGCAGTATCCTCACTAGCCAGCAGGTAGAGGAAGGTCTTCCACATATGCCTACCAAAAATCACCCTTGAAACTTGAAAATTGTGCAAATTATGACCCTTGCAATTGCGTGACGTACTCATACGTCGATGGGTGTGGCTGTGACAAAACATTGCGACGTACTCATACGTCGATGGGATTCTCGGGTTAATCAACGAGGATATGCCCCCATCCCCACGACTCTAGGCAAAGGCTCCAGGGCCTATTCCCAAGTCCCAGTGGTACTCCTTGGGGCC
The DNA here is from genome assembly GCA_018397915.1 of Birgus latro. Classification (NCBI taxonomy): domain Eukaryota; kingdom Metazoa; phylum Arthropoda; class Malacostraca; order Decapoda; family Coenobitidae; genus Birgus; species Birgus latro. The sequence goes on from JAGKTI010012683.1 coordinate 23,032, forward strand.
AAGTAGTCCTCCTACATCTCCACATGTCACCACTTTGGTGCTAACACCCACCATCCATATTGAATACATGCTAGGGCTGTCTCATACAGGACTGGTGTATTGATATTAGCGGGGGTACTTTTATGACATGTCGGCGGGTCATCTGGTAGATCCTCAAACTGTTCCCTGCCCCAGCTGGGATTCGAACCTGGGTCTATTGGGACTGCAGGCCGCCTCTCTACCGATTGTGCCACCAACCAGTAAGAATATGGCCGCTCACCTTAACCCAAGAGGACAACAGGCTTGATGGAGGTAAGAAGGGGATCTGAGGCAGGGTGAGGCACCTAGCGTGCACCTCCTGCAACACCAGCCACACCACCCAACAGGTTTCATGACAGTTCGCCGTCGTCAGTTCACCATCACAACAATAACAAGACAATTCGCCATCATTAATGAAGACAGCTGTGGGTGACACTAGAATATAATTCAACGGCGACTACAGCGAAGAAGAAACAAGTTAATTATTGACTAAAGGTGCAACTAATAAATAATATCCAAAGCCTATTCTATTGAACATAGACTTTAATGGATCCCCCTGAAATATAGTTATTAACCCTTTCGCGCATGGTAAGTTTTATTAAGTTTCACGGCTCACGATTTTACTCCCCTGCGCGCTCCGCTGGCAGCCGGCGGTACGTTTTCGTTGTTTTCGTTTTTGAAGGCTCCAACATGCTTGCATGCGTCGGCCTTGGTCACCTAATGGCGGCTGTCCACGCTGCTCGATCCCTGGCAGCCTCCCTGTCCCTTAACCTTTAAGTCACACTTAATGATCTCATCCCATGTCTTTCTCGGTCTACCCCTCCCAACCCCTCCCCCACTATTAACACCTCTCACCCTCTGTACCCAATTATCATCCCCCATCCTCTCCACATGTCCAAACCACCTCAGCCTCCCTCTCCTCATCACAACACCAATACACTCCAGTCCCATCCTACCTCTCAACTCTTCCATCGTAAACCCAGCCCCCCCAGGCCTTGCACGCAGGGACGCACTGCACATCCACCTAATCATTGTCATTTCTGTACGTTTAAACCTGCGAATATCCTCTTCCTTTACTGCCCAGGTCTCACTACCAAACAGCATTACACTCCTAACACATGCTGCATACAAAGACCCGTTAGCACGTAAGGAGAGTCCTCTCAATGTCAGGAGAGGCAACAGCTCCCTGAACTTCTTCTAACCACTTCTCA
>JAGKTI010012684.1:0-24259 GCA_018397915.1 Birgus latro
ATTATCATCACAGCAGCATCACTAATCAGATATTATTATCATCACAGTATCAGCACAATTAACAATTATTATCATTACCGTAGTAGCAGAAATCAATTATTATTAGTACCACCGTAGCAACACATAAAAGACATTATCATCATCATCACCGCAGCTGTATATTAGTATGAGTGTGAGGCATCGTCTTCCTTTCCGTCGGCTAATCAACTGAAATCAGTATCACCAACATCAACTACAACTTGACCTGAACATAACCTGACAAAGATAATAAAGAAACAAATCGAAGAGCTCACGAAACATACTGCCAGTTTCATGTCACTAGGCCTAAACGAATTCAAAGCATCAGAAATTTAGTTTTTATTGTCAAGAGGTGACAATAAACACAAAAATGAGTACCCAGACCGTTCTTGTTCTGTACAGGTTTATGAGACGGGTGTGTTGAGCATGGAGCATCTACAGGGAGCATTCATAGCACTGGGGCTGGGAGTTGGTCTGGCTGCCATTACCCTGGTGTTGGAGTGTGCTTTGAACAGTCAAAAAGTTACTTCCTTCCACTGACAACAACGTCAAAACCACCACCTCCATAATACAGCATAACCACCAACTAAGAACCTTGAGCATCTACAGGGAGCATTCATAGCACTGAAGTTGAGTGTTGTTGTGGCTGCCCTTTTACCCTGATGTTCGAGTGCATTGTGAAGAGTCAATAGCTACTACCCACCAAGAGCACCATCAGCATCACCACATAATAATTTCAACACCATCACCATACATCCTCAAGATTTAACAGGGCGTCTTCACAGTACTGCGTCTGGGTGATATTATAGCTGCCTATACCCAGATGTTGGAGTGTATTGTTAGGAGCCAGTAAGTTGCTCACCACCATCACTAACAGCAATATCATCACAACACACCACCAACAAACAACCAGGAGCAAACAACACGGCGCCTTCACAGCACTAGGTCTAGGTGTTGTTCTCACTACCTTAATCGTACTGCTACAGAGTATTGTTAAAAGCAACGAAGCTTTCCCATCACCACAAATTAACAACACTGACCAACATCCAGTCCACCATGACCACTCAGTCACCATCCAGCCATCACAAAAACGACCAACAAATACCACCAGCCATACATACTTATCATCAGGTGCTGGAGAGAGACGCCTTCAAGTGGTGCACCTATCTGGCAGGATGGTTTCGCTGTCTGGTTATGCAAACGTCCCCCAGGTCGCTCTCTCTCACCCAAAAGGAGGATGGTGGGCTGCAGGATAGGGGCAGCTGGTGCCTATAGTCCGTTTGTTCATATTTCAAGTAATCCTGGAGCTACTACTAGTACTACTACTACTACTATTAAACATTATCCCTCGACAGCTATCATCACCACTGCTACCACCACACAGCACACACCATTATCAACCTGCAGCCAACACCATTGACTACACAATGAACACCACCTTCACACCACCACCACCACCACCACCACCACCACCACCACTAACACCACCACCATCACCACCACCACCACCACCACCACCACTACCACCACCACCACCACCACCACCACCACCACCAACAACAACAACAACAATAACGATCACATATAATATAACCTTTACTTGACTGAACTTAAGTACCACTGTGGGAAAGTTTTATGTATATTTCTTGTTTTGGAATAAAGCATTATATGGATTCGCTGTTGTGATCATTTGACAGATGATACGTAAATGTAACAGGTATATGAGAAGATTGGAAAAGATAATGTTTTGCTTTACACTAATAACTAGGATAAAGAAAACTGAGTACAGACTGAAGACAGGCTGCTAGAGATCGAGCAGGGTGAAAAGCCGTCATTAGGCGACCAAGACTGACGCATTCAAGCACGTTGGAGCCTTTATAAAAGAAACGAAACGCAACGATCAAACTGATTCATAACAAGTGACCTTCTGGTTAAGGGAACAAGTACAGCCAATAACCACTACAGTGAAAAAGTTAAAACAGACATTAACCCCTTCAGTCTTAAGAATATTTCTCCACTTTATTCTTGCTGATGACAAAAGATTTTGCTCGACTTACGGAGAGACTTTTTGAACTGATGGGGATAGATACAGCTTCAGTGCTAGAGTTCGATATAATTGATGAATGAAAACGTCTGCAATTAGCAAGAATAAACTGAACAATACGACATCTGAGTGAAGGGGTTAATAGGCAGCATTTTGTAGAACAGATAACAGATAAGCACGAACGATAACAGAACAGAAACCCAGACATGGAGTCAGCAGATGAGGTAGGCAGTGGACTATTTTATTTTTATTTTTTATTTTTTTATCAAATGGCCATCATCCTGAAGGGGCATTAGACCAGCAAGAATCAGTAATCATGAAAGCCAAAATAATGATATGAAATATTTGCATCCATATATTTCATACCAATATTAATGTATTCTTCATAATTATGAAAAAAAGTAAGTACTAAAGAATACATCAGTGTACATGGACAGTACCGGAACAAATACTTCCATCTATACATCACACGCAAATTCATTACTATACTACTACAATATAATCAAATACAAATCAAATTTATGTAAAATATACATAAAATGGAACAATTACGAAGTTATTGGTCCTGAACAAAAGAATAAGAATACACAGTTAAATAAAAGTAACTTCCTCCTGCGACTCACTGATATATAAAATAGTACTGAAGTATATACATGTGTACAAAAACCATAACCCTGTATACAAACAAAAAATAAAAACAAAAGTGAAAGACAATAAAAATACATAGAAATAAAAGTATATATAATAAATAGGTAAACCATAACCAAGTTCATAAAATAAATCACAGCTCCCTGAGTCTGGTCTCTTTCAGGAAAGTCATCCGTTTATCAGTCACACCAACATCCCAATCACCCACGACAGAACCAAGTGTGAAGGGGAGCGCATATGTTCTACAGTAGGCAGCCAGAGAAGTACATTCCCCAGCATACCTACTGCGGTACAAAAGGATGTGATTAGTAAATAACACCGAGTCACAGGTGGTACATTGCGGTGGAAACTGTGCGTTACTGTATGGAAATTGTCTGTTAATATATGGTAACACATGTGTCATTAGGGTGGAATTCATGCGGAGTCGGGCTAAAGCGACCTCCTCCCGCCGATTTCCTCGGGAGGAACTAGACCAGTCACATATGGTCCTTTTGACTGATCGAATTGCAAGGTCGTTCCTTAGACTTTACCACGAAAGATAAACTGATATCTTTCTATGGCTAGACCATAGCTCACGAAGAACGTCCCAAGTCTCCTCGAGTTCTACAGCCGATTTACATAATATATCAGCCTGTTCAATGCCGTAAATACTGCAATGGCCTGGTACCCTGATCAGACAGAAGGATTTAGCACATGTGTGCAGCTTACTTATAATGTGGCCCAAGACTTCGTGTGAATCAGTTCTACACGAATGAATTGCCTGAAGGGTAATTCATTCGTATAGGACTTAGAGTCCGAAAAAATGAGAAAACTTTCGTGATTTGAACGCAAAACAAAGTCTATAGCTTGATCTATGGCTAATAATTCGGCAGTGAATACAGAAGTATGGGGCGACATTAGCACCCACACGTCCACTCAACTTTTTTTTTTTAAATGTATGGAAGAAGGAACCAAAGCCCATGGGCCAGAATACTGTTCCTTCCAAGAAAAAAAACAAAAACAATACAAAAGAGAGCCAAGTTCAAGATCTATTCATTTCGAGATGCCTGGACACACTGCGTTTGGAAGACTGGGGATCATAGGAAGTAGGGAATACAGACAGAGGAAGACAGTTCCAGAGTTGACCAGTTGCATAAATGAAGGCCTGGGAGTAACGGTTAACTCTTGCACTAGAGAGTTGGACAGAAAAGGGATGAGAGTTTGTTGCTAGACAGGTACTACGTGCCTGTCGTAGAGGTGGAGGGATGCAAGCAGACAGTTCAGAGGAACTGTGACCGGTGAAGTAGCGATAGAAGAGAGATGAAGATGCAACAGTGTGGCGAAGAGACAAAGGTTGAAGGGAATCAGTAAGAGGAGGAGAGTTGATGAGACGAAAAGCCTTTGACTCCACCCTATTGAGAATAGCTGCATGTGTGGAGGCTCCCCACACATGAGAGTTATACTCCATACAGGGGCGAATAAAACCCGTGTACAAGGTCAACAACTGTGCAGGGGTAAAGGAAGTTCGGAGTCGGCTTAGCACACCTAATCTCTTGGAAGCAGATTTCACAAGAGCTGTAATATGTTCTTTCCAAGATAAATCCCGAGTGAATGAAACCCCAAGCATGTTCAAGGATGATGCAGGATTGAGCTGACATTATTAAACATTAGTGGGTAATCCTGAGGAAGATTTTGTCGGGTTGATAAGTGTAAGATCTGAGTCTTTAATGTATTAAAGATAACAAGATTATTTTTACCCCAATCAGAGATACGAGCCAAGTCAGACATTAGGTGTGCCATAGCCTCATCCCTTGTTTGTTGAAGTGACTGCTGAGATGGACGTTGCGGAAACCGAATGGAATGGTGAAGGGTAGAGTCATCAGCATATGAGTGGATAGGGTTAAATGTACAGCTTAGAAGGTCATTGATGAATTAAAGGAAGGGAGTTGGTGATAGGACAGAGCCCTGAGGAACACCACTCTTGATAGGTCTAGGAGAAGAACGATGGCCGTCTACAACAGCGGCTATAGAACGACCAGAAAGGAAGCTAGAGATGACGGCAAAGATAGAAGGATAGAAACCATCGGAGGGCAGTTTGGAAATTAAAGATTTATGCCAGACTCGATCGAAAGCCTTTGAGATGTCAAGCGCAATGGCAAGGCTTTCGCCAAAGTTCCGAAAGGAGGATGACTAAGAGTCTGAAAGGTATGTGAGAAGATCGCCAGTGGAGCATCCCTGACGGAACCCATACTGACGATCAGAAAGAAGGTTGTGACAGGAAAGATGCTTTTAACTTACAACCATCGGTGTACAAGTGGAATGACGATGGGTTTCAAATGAGGATCATCCGGAACAACCGTCGTACCTCCACCTCCTGCGCCTTGGACTTAGTGACGGGGAGCTAGTCAGTGATGAGGGTGGTAGTAAGTGACTCCCAGATGTTTAAAACCTGATCCCCATTTGAAAGGTCGTAACCTAACGCCTCACAGAGGAAGTGAAGCCCCACACCCACTGGCTTGAGGGCAGCATACAGCAGGTATTCATACTGTAGGAGAATCCAAAAAGTCGGGAGGCCAAGTGAGGGTTTATGATGGATGGTGATACCATAAGAAAATAGCAGGTGGCCTCATCATAGACAGAGGGGAAGCACATTAGCCTCCACTTCCAGCCGCTGTACATGAGTACATTGAAGGGCTCCAAGATATATCCATAAGCACACACGTCCAGTCTACGGAGTACAGCATCTGATACCGACCCTTATACTTGTGAGCCATAGTCAAGCTTAGAACGGATAAGGGACTTATACACCATCAATAAAGTCATTCTGTCTGCTCCCCACGGCTTCCTGGAAAGAAACTTAAGGATGTTAACTTTTTTACTTAAGAAGCAAGCAAATCATTAATATATGAATTCCAACTGAGCCTACTGGCTAAATGTAGACCCAAGAACCTTACTGAATTTCGAACAGGTATTGGTTGATGATATAAAGTTAAATGCAAAGTTGGTATGTAAAGTTTACGAGAAAGAACAACACTGATACACCTAGGGACGGAAAGTTTAAATCCCCACTCCAGGACCCAACGCTGAACAGATTCAAGTGCCAGTTGAATCTGCTGTGTCGAGAATTGTGCAATGCAGGAGGAGTGACTCATTGCACAATCATCAGCATAGAGTGAGTATCTAAGCATCCTGGGGACAGAAGCGGATGACAGAATGTCATTCATGTCAGTGCTAAAAAAAAGTAGGGCTAAGTACACTTCCTCGTGGTATCCCGTTCTCCTGGACAAATATGTCTGATGTTAAGTTACAGGGCATCCTGAAAGAAAACTTTCTGTCAGTAAGAAAGTTCTAAAGGAAAATGGACAAATTACCACTTAAACCATAAGCGTAGTGTTTACGTAGTATTCCGTTTCGCCATGTCATATCATAAGCCTTATGAATATCCAAAACAACCTATAATGAATTCACGATTGGCAAAATCCTCGGCTATGCAATGCTCCATGTGCATTAAATGATCCAGAGTGAACCTGAATCCACTCTGTTCATCATTTAACACACCCTTCGACTCTAAAACAAAAATTAACCTTTTATTAACATTCGTTCAAAGACCTTCCATAGACGGTCAGTGCAATAGGTCAAAATGAACTGGGACTTGTATGGCGACCATCCGGGTGAGGTATCGGTATGCCATGCGTGTAGTGCCATGCATTTGGGAATGTGCAAGTCGCCCAAATCTCATTGTACACCGCTAACAGCTTACTCAGGTTGGCCTGAGTAAGATGCTGAATCATAGAGTACGTAATGGTGGATGGACTGGGACTGCAGCCTTTACAGGAATTTAGGGAAAAGAGAAGTTCATCCAATGTAAATTCTTTCTTTCTTTCTTTTTGTTTCTTTCTGGTGTATCAGGCTCCACTCCACCAACATGTTTTGCTCTGCAGATATTATATGTAGAGTGAGAAGTGCTTGTAAAGCCTATGTCCCACTGTCAGGAACTTTCCCACGACACGCCACGATCTTCATGCCCTCGTGTGTCGCCGCATGTCGTTCTGAGTAACGTGGTGTGACTTAGCAATGACGTAGCACCAGCGTGGAGAACTTGGTCATTCTTCGTGGTTCTTGGACCGCTACGACAATTTTTAGAATGTTCAAAAATTGTCGGCATGGGCTCCGACAAGGAGGTCAACGTGACATGTCGTGATGATTACGTCATGTGCCTTAGCTGTGACTTAGCGTGTCTTAGCGTGACTTAGCCTGTCGTAGGTTGTTGTAGCTTGTCGCTACATATGACGACGTGTCGTAGCAATAACTTGCACTTGGCAACTGACACCTGCCTTTTGTTTTGTTTTTTAATCAATGGCCTATCGATCATTGTGGCCGAAGCCCTTGGTCATTAAGGCCATATATGTATATACATATACACATACATACATACAGTATATATACAAACATATATATATATATACATACATACAGACACACACACATCCATGCATTATATACAAACACACTTTCATACACACATAGAAAGATAGATAGATAGATAGATATTTATTGACCACAAAAATTTATCCACAGAATAAAACCATGCACAGTAAAACAATACAAATAAAAACCACAAACAGTAAAACAAAATGACAATCGGTATGCAGAAAAAACATCACAGACAGACACAATGCAATAAAAACTTGCACCATAAAATGTGCACAAAAGGAAAAATAATACTAAAAGAAGAAGAACTAAAATCGTAACACATTGACAGAAGTACAGTTACGAATACAACCTCAAGACAGAATGTACAGAAGCACACACAGCATCGTAATCCGTTCTTTCCATGAGATTTTGTAAAGTTGTAATATTGAAATGCCTACGTAGATTCTGTGACATGGAACACTGCTCAGATACATGCTTTTCAGTCTGTATATCTCCACAATTACACAGGCGTTCCTCTATCGGCAACCGACCTCTTCCGCACCTATTAAATCGTCTTTCTTCTATTGCAAGGGAATGTGCAGTTAATCGTAATTGTGACCAAGATATGCGTTCCTGCTCCTAAATTCCTCTTTTCAACTCATATATTTTGTGGGCAGAAAGACTGGGATTTAGTGAGTGATATAACTAGTATCTGGAGGATGCAGACGCTCTAACTTTCTCTTTCATCTGGCCACGCACAATTCGTATATCATCCACATTATTCTCAATAAGGTCTCTAACATAACGTGACGTGTAACAGTTACAGTTAAGCATCACTCGAATGGCATGAGATAATGGATCACCATCTATGTTTCTCCTTTCTCTCCACATTTTTACAAAGAATTTTCGTTTTTTCGTCCTAACCAGCACATGAAACGAGGGTAAATCTGACTCCAGCAAACACAGATCATTGGCAGTGGTTTTCCTAACACCCAATTATTTTTTAATACACCACATATATAGTTTCTTTACAGGTTTAACATCTCCGTTCATCCACGACTCTGAGCCATACATAATCGATTCCATTAACGCAGAGTTAAAAACCTTCTTTTTCACATAAAGTGGAATATCATTATTTTTATTTACAAACTATAAATTTCAATGCATGGCATGTTACTCTCTGTGCATGGGCTCTTATCGCCGTGGATGTAGAACCATCAGACGTGAAGGGCTGCCTAGGTATATATACTGGTTGCAGTGCTCCACTGCCACACCATCCACCATCATAGGCTCTCTATCCACGTCCTCACCATTCAGTACCATAAACTTAGTTTTCCTTACGTTAACATCCATCCCATGTGAAACAGAAAATTCATTAAGTAAACCAATTTTCCTTATCATACCCAACCTTGGCGTAGACAGAAGGACGGTGTCATCCATCAGGACCAGCACATGAAGCCACTGCAGAAACCCATCCAAGCCACAGCTCTGTTTTATTAACCTTATCATGTCGTTAACATACAGGACAAATAGCAGACAGGACGATGGGGCACCCTGACGCACTCCTACTGACGTTGTGATTAGTTCTGTACCAATAATACTGCTGGTCACTCTAATGTCACGAATTTTCTACATTGTAAAATCACATTAGTTAAATCGTGACATCCTGTGATTTCGAGGAGCAAATTAATATGTACGATAATGATTAGTTGTCAGGATTTGCTCCGGGCCCATTTGCGCATGCGCGCGAGCTTCCACCCAAGCCACGTCGCGTATTCAAATCAGTCTATTCTTAGTCACGGAAGGATTGGGTCGTACGCCTCTAGAGACTCGAGTGAATTCTTTATTTCAGATCTCGGCTTGAATCGGCGTGCCTTCCCGAGCTCCCACCCTCTGTTGGTGATCGACTACAGTAGTCTCATCCATACCGATCAGTATTTTCTGTTTTTTTCCTAGGCTAAGCTTTTTGAAATATTTAGCCGTTATCTGAGTGTCTGAGTGAGTGAGTGCATTTCTTTCATTTGATTTGAATTTCATGTAACGTAAATTCATTTGTTTGTAATCAATAAATTCACAGTTCTTTTCTTGAGCTTTGTTAAAGTATATTAACTGTGTTTGATTACTCCACTCTATTATTTAATACAGTTTTGCTACTCTACGTTAGCACAACTTTTGAATTAAATCACGGCCGGTACTTAGGCCAGCTTTGACCTCACTCCTTAAATCCGTTGTGCTAGCTAGGAGTTTGGCTCAGCCAAGAGCCTGTTATTATTATTATTATCATTTTTTTTATTGTTGGGGGGGGAGAAGAAACTTTCTCGTAGGCCAACGGTACAATATTGCAGCCCAATAGAGCTTCTATTCTCTGCTGCGTGCCGTTGAGGAAGTTTGTAATTCTCGACCCTAGAGAATTGACATAGCACACTCAGCTATACATTGTATACCAATTATACAATATTTCATTATTTCTTGGGAATACTTAAATTTCCCCTGACATCTGGCGACACGCCAGAGAAAACTCTCATTTTCCCCTGACATCTGGCGACCTCGCCAGGATAAACTCCTAGCCAAAAATTTATTACCGAATCACTCACTCATATCTATCAGGCTCAGTTGTCACTCAGTCTTAACCAAGCACGATGGAGCACAGTACATTCGTGCAAGAGGCAAAAGAAATGGGGCTCACTAACCCCCAGGAAATTCGAGATTATGTCCTGTCGCGCTTCAATGTCGAGCAGGAACGTGAAAATGCCGCCCGTGAAGAGCGGAAAATTGAACGAGAGGAACGGCAGAGAGAGAGAGAGCATGAGAAAGAACTACGTGAACACGACCGCCAAGCACGTGAACAGGAACGTGTTGAACGCGAGGCACGTGAAGCGCGTGAGGAACGAGAGCGAGACAAAGCACGTGAACATGAAGAGAGAGAGAGAGAGCGTGAACACGAATTGGAGGTGCTTAAGTTTAAGCAAGACTCCATGGCTTCAGGCACACTGGGTGCAGCCAATTCAAGCTCCTCTACTGCTCTCCCAGCACCTATTCTAGCGACTCCACGTCTCAAGCTTCCTTCTTACATGGAAGGCGAGCGAATCGAGCCATTTATAGCTCGTTTCGAAGACATGGCAAACCTGTACGATCTGGATGAGGCAGCTAAGCGGCTTCAATTTCTTAGCCTGTTTGAGGGCCCTGCCCTCGACATTCTCCACAGAATTCGCGGAGAGAATCTCACATATGAGATGATGAAGACCGCACTCATTAAAGCGTACGGTCTTACTGTCGATCATGGTAAAAGACAGTTCATGAAGGCACGTCTCCAGGAAAAGGAGACAGCCGTTCAGTTCCTCGACCGTCTCACGGCATATTTGGGCGAGTGGATGGAGAAGGACGAGACTCCCAGCACACGAGAGGGAGTGATCGACCTCGTGCTGCGTACACAGCTAGAAAAGTCGTGGCCTGCTGAGCTTGTAGCCCAGCTAAAGATGTCCAAAGTGAAGGACGCGTCAGAAATGGTACAAACCGCTGATGCTTTCTTTAGTGTGTATGGGTACGAAACACATAAGCAGCAGTCCTGGAACAGGACAGACTCTGTTAAGTCTGGCAAGCAGTCCCAGACTGAAACCCAGCATCAAGGCCATTCTCAAGGTAATGGTCATGGTCCAAGCAAACCGCAGAAGGACCAGTGGCACGATACACAGAAACCTGACTGGAAGAGGTACAACAAGTACCCTAACCAGCAGCAGTACCCTAAACAGCTGCAGTATCAGCCACGAAATCGCCAACCGGGTCAAACCTTTTCCACACCAGCCCCAGTGTATCGGAGGCAGGAGGCAAATGCAGCCTTTATTCCTCAACAAGTGCACGATGGTGCCGGTCCCGCCAGCACAGCTCCTCCTTCACGGTTCACTAGTCCCCCTGAAACGGTGAACTCTCCTCCACAGGCCGTCAGTGCTCCTGCTCCCCAGATGGTGAGTACAGCTCCTCCTTCACGGTTCGCTAGTCCCCCTGAGACGGTGAACTCTCCTCCACAGGCCGTCAGTGCTCCTGCTCCCCAGAGGGTGAGTACAGCTCCTCATGTTTCTGGTTCGGGTACGATCCCTAAGGCAAATACTCCTGTCACATTTGAAGAGTTATATGCCAGGCAGCCTTATCAATGGCTGGCCGCTTCCTCCACAGGCCCTCCCACAGGTAACAGTGCCTTCCTTGTTCAGCTAGGGTTTGTGGGAGGTGTTTCTGTTAATGTACTGAGAGACAATGGTTCCTCAGGTTGTACTGTCAGGCAGAGTCTTGTTCGTCCTGAAGAGTATACAGGCAGACAGATCCAAGCTCAGCTTATTGACGGATCAGTGAGATTGTTTCCTGAGGCATGTATCCAGGTAGCATCTCCCTTTTACACAGGTTCAGCAGTTGCAGTTGTCATGCAAGAACCTTTGTTTGACCTCATAATAGGTAACATACCAGGTGCCAAGTATAGTTGCACCACAGGTGTTACTACTCAGACTTCGGCTGCAGTAACACGAGCCATGGCCACGGCTCCAAATTGTGTTGCCCCAGTGGCTATTGCATTGCCGCAAGATCTGATTTGCAGTCAAGATGTTGTCCAAGAGCAACAGACTGACCCGACCCTTGCTGTTGTGCGGAAGAAACAAAAGGGTAGAGTGACCAAGTATTCACGGGGTGGACGAGCCAGGTTCCTTCGTAGACAAGGACGGCTCTACCGTGAGTCGCGAACACCCGAGGGCGAGGTTCGATTGCAGTTTGTCGTTCCCGCGAACTACCGCCAAGCAGTGTTAGAATGGGGTCATTGCTCAGCAACAGGAGGTCATATGGGCAAAAGGAAAACCCAAGGCCGTATCCGTGCTGACTTTTTCTGGCCAGGAATGGGACAGGATATTGATAGTTTTGTGAACTCCTGCAATGTGTGTCGACGTACCACCATTCAGGAAAGTTTCCCTCCTGTGCCGTTTGAATCCATGCCCATAATCTCTGAGTCGTGTGAGAGAGGGCAGTGGTAATGTGAGTGTCTGTTGTACACTGGGTTTCCTAAGACTGTGCTGTTCTAAGAGATTTGAGCAATCCAAGAACTAGCTTGGTTCCCAGTCAGTACTATGCTGCTAAGACCTCACGTCTCGCTTGTTGGCCCCACGGGACATACTATGTCTGGGGTCTGTACATACATATGTATATGTATTGTAGCTTATAAGTGCACATCCTCGGCAATCCCAACTGGGGACACCGACGACAAGCCCTTATCAGTCGTAAGCGTAGGGCTTGTGCATATTGTATGTACCGTAGATTAAGGTAGGTTAAGAGGGGAAGTCTGAGACCCCGCAGAGGCAATGAGTTTGAATTACCTTGTGGTGTATCTCGAGCCGTGGGCCTCCCTGAGGATTCCCGGAGATTACACAGAAGCCACATGAGTGTTCACACCCACGCAGGGTATTAAAATGTGACCTGCCAAAGTTGCATGGGGATTCTCAACTTACCTTTATTAGTTATAAGTGCACTATAGATTAAGGTAGGTTAAGAGGGGAAGTCCGAGACCCCGTAGGGGCAATCTGAGGCTGAGTTTGAATTACCTTGTGGTGTATCTCGAGCCGTGGGCCTCCCTGAGGATTCCCGGAGATTACACAGAAGCCACATGAGTGTTCACACCCATGCAGGGTGTTAAAATGTGACCTGCCAAAGTTGCATAGGGATTCTCGACTACCTTTACTAATCATAAGCGTGCAATCACAGTGAACCCAACTGAGGACACTGGTGACAAACGGGTAGTCGAGGTGACGAGCCCTTTGTTAATGTTAAGTATAGCTATAAGTGTGCAGTTACGGTGAGCCCAACCGAGGACACTGATGACAGGCGGGTAGTCGTGGTATGATCCCAGCCGAGGGCACCGACGACGAGCCCTTTTATTAGGCGTAAGTGTAGATTAGAAAAAGGCAACTATTGGGAAATAATGGCGACATACCTATGAAATTTGCTATTAATTGACTTTCGACTAAAAAGTACCTTCTTTTGTGTGTGTGTGGATTGATTGCTGGGTGGATGAAATTGTAATTTAGTGTAACCCTTGCATTGACACTATTGATACTCCACCTTGACTCATCCCCACAGGTACAGTCGTTGGGTGAAGAAGATGTCCTGGACCATTGATCGTCTGCTGCACCCTGGCACTTCATCTCTTCTGCCCTCGTCGCCTTTATTATTGCCTTAATATGTATTATTATTATTGCTTACACGTAGGTACAGTTACACTACAACTGTCACACCTACACCGTGTATCACATACACCACGCTACATAACAATTAGTTGTTAATGTAAATGTAGCGAATTTTCGCTCAGTTGACCTGAGTGCAGGACTTTCCACTCTCGTCTCGGAGTTTTTCCCTCAAGCTTGCTTTCCTTAACGTAAATACGAGGTTTTTACGCTCACAGGCGACACTGTTTTGCTTCCTGCAACAGGATAGTACACACACCACAGTGTGAATCTTCTGTGACTGAGTTAGGATGTATATACATAGTGTCAAATTTTACTCTAGGGTAAAATTTGAAAAATTTCACGGGCGTAATGTCACTAATTTTCTACATTGTAAAATCACATTAGTTAAATCGTGACATCCTGTGATTTTGAGGAGCAAATCAATATGTATGATAATTTTTAGTTGTCGGGATTTGCTCCGGGCCCATTTGCGCATGCGCGCGAGCTCCCACCCGCGCCACGTCGCGTATTCAAATCAGTCTGTTCTTAGTCACGGAAGGATTGGGTCGTACACCTCTAGAGGCTCGAGTGAATTCTTTATTTCAGATCTCGGCTTGAATCAGCGTGCCTTCCCGAGCTCCCACCCTCTGTTGGTGATCGACTACAGTACAGTCTCATCCATACCGATCAGTATTTTCTGGTTTTTTCCTAGGCTAAGCTTTTTGAAATATTTAGCCGTTATCTGAGTGTCTGAGTGAGTGAGTGCATTTCTTTCATTTGATTTGAATTTCATGTAACGTAAATTCATTTGTTTGTAATCAATAAATTCACAGTTCTTTTCTTGAGCTTTGTTAAAGTATATTAACTGTGTTTGATTACTCCACTCTATTATTTAATACAGTTTTGCTACTCTGCGTTAGCACAACTTTTGAATTAAATCACGGCCGGTACTTAGGCCAGCTTTGACATCACTCCTTAAATCCGTTGCGCTAGCTAGGAGTTTGGCTCAGCCAAGAGCCTGTTATTATTATTATTATCATTTTTTTTTATTGTTGGGGGGGAGAAGAAACTTTCTCGTAGGCCAACGGTACAATATTGCAGCCCAATAGAGCTTCTATTCTCTGCTGCGTGCCGTTGAGGAAGTTTGTAATTCTCGACCATAGAGAATTGACATAGCACACTCAGCTATACATTGTATACCAATTATACAATATTTCATTATTTCGTGGGAATACTTAAATTTCCCCTGACATCTTGTGACACGCCAGAGAAAACTCTCATTTTCCCCTGACAACTCTGTACATGGCAATAATAGCAAAAAGCATAGTCATACCACAACCCAGGCATTTCAAAACAGAAAAAAACACATTTCTCTTAACCTTATCGTAAGCTTTAGAAAAATCGACAAATGTAATAAACAATTCAAATTTCTTCTTCATTGCTACCTGGATTAAGAAACGCAGCATCACTATATGCTCAATATATCCTCTTCCCTCCTGGCTACCTGCCTGCTTCCTGAAAGGTTTAAACCACAAATTAAGCCTGTTACACAGCACCGTATCATACAATTTCGCCAAACTATTTACAACATTGATACCTCGAAAGTTAGTAACCAATGATGGCGATCCACCTTTGAAAACAGTAAAGAGTTTAGCAGTCACCCACGATGAGGGATACAAGCCTGCCATGAATATACAGTTGAAGAATGTGGTTATATACAAAATCCATGGAACGGGCAACAGTTTATGCAAACCTGGTGGGATGCCATCGAGGCCACATGCTTTATTGCTTTTGAGTTTCTTTATTTGCTCTGATACCTCGCAATATGTTTTGGGGTCATCTAACAACGGGATGCATACGTTGCTACGAAATGAATTATCAAAATCTTCCCTATTACCCGGATTAAGAATTTCGTCAAAATGCTCTTTAAATTCATCAGATGGGGATGCAGTAATCTGAGATTGATCTTCATTAAACTCCCCATTCCAATTAATGGCGTGCCACACCTTTCCGTCATCGTTACTTTCCAATAGACGCTCCCACCTATTCACAAACTCGTCCCTATCAGGCACACGCAGGTGAGTCCGACTTGCAGAGGCAAAATCGTGCAAGGTGGTGCACATGCTGTCAACTCCGACATCAATATTACCATTCAGCTCGGGCGGCTCATGCTGTGATAACACTTGCACGAATTTCTCTTGATCAATAGAATCCAATTTAATTGGTTTACTTATCCTCCCTCCCTGGACCTTATTGTGTAGCACAGCATGGTTCCCCAAGCAAGATGCATGGTAAACAAAATGCTTTATATCAACAGATGAAGTAAGTAACGAAATCGATATTGGTGCATGGTCTGATGGTAACAGTAAATCATTATCAACTTTATAATAAAAAATGTCCCTTGCAAGGCTGGAGGAGGCAAGGCAGACATCCAGTTCAGATACCCAATGCCTGCCCTGGCGGTAAGTAAGGTTACTTGGAAAACAATGATCACCACACTTTAAGTTATTCAGTATTACCATCTTTTCCTCCACACATATGCCGAGAACAGCACTAGCATTATCATTCGCCACTCGCACAGGGTCTGGTATATCGGGGTATGAGAAATGTGGCAAATCTATGGAGACTGGTAGATCACGAACAGCATTCCCAAATCTTGCATTAAGGACACCATTGACTATACAGCCTTTATAATGCTCACTCATCTTAATCTTTGCTTGGATGGTGCTAAAAGATGCATGGCTAAAATATGGTGATTCTGAAGACGGTGTATAACAGCATCCGAACAGCACACCCACGACACATGTAAGCTTAAACCAGATTTGATCCACAACACTTGTATCTATGTCAGTGACGTACTGATTCAGATGTTGCTTAATGAGAGCGCACGTGCCACCACGGTGGGGATTATCACTGTCATAACTAACATAAGAAACATAACCTGGAAAGGATACTGGGATAGATGTTTTGATTTCATTTAGACACAATATCAAATTTACAGAGAATTTCCATTACATTATCTTTTTCCATCTTAGTCCTCATTGTATTAATATTCCAAGACACAATCCTTATGCATTTCTGTGGTCATCTTAAAAAGAATTCAGTTTCCACTTATCTATAACCAGTCCATCCCGGTATTGTTTCCTCTCCTTGACGTCAAGCCGGATCACACAACCTTGGTTTTCCGGCCTGTTCTTCCTGTTCTTTTCAGTAGCCTCTGCCGTGCGTAACCGCTTCCACTCCTGCCTGACTGCCGGGTGAAGATCCTTCTTAACATAAATCCTGTCATAAGGTGAGCCATGGTCCTTCAGCTTATGTGTTTCGCTCAGTATCTTGTCTCGCTCACCCTTACTTTCTACGATTACAAGGACGGGGCGTTTCCTTCCGTTGTTACCGTCGTTTTGGCCCAGACGTCGGCAGGATCATATCCGCGTGATGATTCCAAGCAAGGACATTACCTTGCCAATCTTCGTATCGTCGTCTGTAGCACCGTCCAGAGCTTCCCCTTCATCAGGCACACCAAGCATCACAAGGTTGTTTTCTCTCTCCTTCCGATCAATGTCCTCCAGAAATTTCTGCTGTTGTGGGATAATGCTTGCCTAAGTATCAATTCTCTCCTGCATCTCTTTTAGCTTCTTGTTTATGTCTCCCTCCGATGACATAATGCCCCTCTTCAGATCCGCCAAGACCTTTTGAGATATCTGCTAAACGTGCTTCTAACCTGGCACTGGCTCCAGCATCTTCATCTGAAGCAGATAAGATGGCATCTGTCATGAATTTTCTACATTGTAAAATTATGTAACGTAAATTGTGACATCGAGTGATTTAGCGGGAGGAACGAATTATTATGAAATGTACGAGATTTTGCTCATTCTCTCAACCGTCCACTCACGTACTTATATTCTCATCGATTTGTCAAAACTTTTGTCATTCTTTCGCAAGTGATTGATTTTATGTGCGGACGGTGCATTGCATCTGAGCGATGATTTCTGAATTATCGCTTCTGCCTCCCGGCCATTGCCTGGGCAACGCCCCTTTCTCACATTCCTCACGTTGGGCACTCAAAACCAGAGTTAGTCTGCTTCTTAGTCACGGAGTGTCTGGTTGTGCCGTACGAAGGCTCGAGCGACCACTTTTCTTAGCGATTTCATGTCTCAGCTTGTATTGGCGTGAATCCCCGAAGCTCCCACCAACTTGGTGATCGACAGCAGCACGGTCTCACCTATACCGATCAGTATTTTCTTTTGTTTTCCTAGGCTTAAGTTTTGGGGTATTTAGCTATTTGTCTGAGTGTTTGAGTGAGTGCATTTCCCTTTCTTTGATTTGAATTGGAGTCATGTAACGTAAATTTGTTTTCTTGTATTAAATAAATTTACAGTTCGTTTTCTTGAGCTTTGTTAAATGTAACAGTCGTGTTTAATTTTCCCACATATTTAGTACAGTTTTGCTACTCCATGTTAGCACAGCTCATTATATTAATCACGACTGGTACTTAAGCCAGCTTTTGGCATTAATCCTTAAATCCGTTGTGCTAGCAAGAAGTTTGGCTCAGCCAAGATCCTGATTATTATTATTATTATTATTATATTTTGAATGTTAAGGGGAGAAACTAACTTTCTCAGAGGCCAACGGTACAATATTACAGCCTACTTGAGCGTCTAGTCTCTGCTGTGTACTGTTGAGAAAGTCTATAAATTCTCGACTCTAGAGAATTGGCGAAGTAAGCCAGCATAAAAGTGAAATCGCTACTTGATTTCACGAGTCTATTCTCACGTAATAAATGACTCGATAGTCATTCTTAGCACACATAGCTATATATTGTATACTCCAATTATATAATACTACATTTTTCTTTTTGAATTACTTTATTCCCCCTGACAGCATCAATACGCTCATCTTCAGTTGATTACGCTGTAACTTACGCAAATCAACTAAAGATCGCACTGGCATAGTTGAGCAGGTGACTGGGCTCTGGACAGTCACCTAATCCGTAGCACCGCCGTCACTATGGAAACGGCGTCGTGGTTGTAGTGGCAACAGTTGTGACGTCACACCCTTGCTGCGCATGCGCAGAAAATGGCAGCATATTTGAGAGAGGTTTGTGTCTAGGATATTCACTTTCCCCCCCAAAAAAAGACTAAGTCCATGTGTAACTTCTACTTCATTATAACCACTGCATGCAGAGCATCTTCACGTACAACATATATAAACAGAGGCAGTAATGGGTCACTTGTGGGCGTAGAAATAGGTCGAAACACGGGAGCAACAGCTGGCCTGACGTCAACAAAGCAACGCCCTCACACATACACCATACATATACTGTATATACACCCGAATATATATATATATATATATACTGTATATATAACGTTTTATTTTTTCTTATATAATTATTATTTTACATTATTTAATAAGCAAAAAATACCTATAATAAAGACCCTAAAACTAATAACACAACAGACAAATCGCTAACTATACTAAATCCTAAAGATCCTGATAACTAAACCTACACTAATGGTAAAAATACCTCGACCAAGAGAGCACCATCGACTGCAGGTATTCAGTGCCTTTCTACACTACACATATGCATTCATCCCCTGCTGACTGTCAGTCGAGGCAGGCAATAATATAGGATACATCAATATATGAAGGAGAACCAGGGGAGTCAGGAACTATTCCATATACGTCAACTGTCGATCCTTATTATGATAACTGTTACGAGATACTATAAAGAATTTGCATATAATGCATACAAACAGTGAAGGAACTCACCAAGCAGAACATCATCGACTGCAAATGCCCAATACCTTTGTATATTGCACACTTGCACTCATCAGCTGCTGACTGTCTTGCAAGGAACGAGGTTTAATGTAGGGGACATCAATATTAGAAATAGATCAGTCGGAAGCACGAACTTTTTCAAATACGTCAACTGTCAACCCTAATAATACAATATATACATATTTGCAGTCGATAAAAAAAACATAACCACACAGTAAAAAAGTCATCACTCTATACTCCACCCTGCTATATATAGCTTCGCATCAAAGATCCCGGCCATCGTCGTGTATCGTCATATGTCCTGATAATCTTAGTGGTGACATTGCGGTAACTTAGAGGTTCCGTAGCGTTTCGTAGCGTGTCATAGCTTGCCGTAGCGTGTTGTGGCTATGTCTTGGCGTGACGTGGAGTTAAAGTGACCGTTATTTTTAATCTGAGAGATGATCGTAGTGTGTCGTCAGGGTAACGTGACGTTTCTGTAGTGTGTCGTGTGATGTCGTTGCAGTGCCATTGTGTGTTCTTGCACCAACGTGACTGTATCGTGAAATGGCCGTTTAGGTCTACCATTTGAGGTATGATCGTGGCATTCCACCAAGATCATACCTCGAGGGTAAGATCGTGGTGATCGGGGCCATTCTCGAAGATGAACTTGAATATGGGACACGGGCTTAAGAGCGATTGTTGTCTTGAAGTGGCTTTGGATGTGTGTGTAGTCTGTGAACCAAATGTAATCAGCCCGAGCAAGCCGACTGGGTGCAAGCATACTTTATAGAATGTGACAGTACCATTTATGACCGCCAAAGCAGTACTTGGTCGGGAGATCGCTCCCAAAGTTTATCACCCTGGTGGGACGCGAACCCTCGTTCACTTTACCGCGGTACCACTGAGGCTCAGAGTTGTAGCTGCGGTCTCTGTCTTCTGTGACAAAATCTAAGTTCTGCAGCTCAGCCAGACGCTTATGGTGAAGAAAGCAAGGATCGTATTTGGCTGAGCTGCTTACCTGGGCGAAGTGGTCGGCAATATTGGCCATGTCCACGGGATCATCAATGACAGTCCCGGCCACCACAAATGTGGTGATTGGTGACCGGGTGTACTTGTTAAGTACATTTATTGTGGACCAGACCTGACATATGCTGGTGGTGCAATTCACCGTGGACACAAAACTACACCAGTTATTCCGTTTTGCCACTTTAATTGTCCTCCTTGCCTCAGCCTTAGCCGCTATGTAGGGAGTAAAGTTTGTTTTGGCTGTTCCTCAAAAATCCTGTATCCCCTATTCGTCAGCACTCTGGTGTACACCACGAAACTCTGCGCTTGTTTGGAATTGGAGATGTCTTGGGAACAGCAGCTTCGGCTGCATGTATAATGGAAGCCTGTATGTGTGCAACTTTCTCATCACTATTATCTCCTGAAATATCTAGATTGGCTACCTTTGGGTAGTGCCCCCAATCTGCTGTCTTAAAGTTAAGATTAAGTGGTGAGGGAGGCCAATAATCCCCGCATGAATAGAAAAGACAGATAGGGAAATAATCGCTACCCATCAGGTCGTCATATGGGTCCCAAAGATGTTAGTGCCTATATGGGGAGACGACAAGGACAGATCTATACATGACATGTTACCATTGCGGTTGTCTACACGAGTCGCTCTACTATTGTTTAGAAGACGGAGGTTTGACTGTAATATGAGATCAGCTACTTGCCCCCCCCCCTACTTTCACTCTTAAAGCTTCCCCACTGATAGTCATGGGCATTAAAATCGCCTAAAATTAATTTATAAGCCGGAAGCTGATTGACAAGTAAAAGCATCGCCATCAAAGGGGGCCACTGAGAGGACAGTAGATTGAACAAATAAAGAGATACGTGTTGCCAAATTTCACTCTGCACACGGTGTGTGTATATGGCAGTGCCATGACCCTCATATCTTCTATACGAATGGTAGTGGTTGAACTGAGGAGGATCAGGATGAGCCTCCAGCCACGTCTCCTGTAATGAGACAACATCCGGTTTATGTAAAGCTAGCAAAGTACTTAAATTTTGTAGTTTATTCCCAATCGACCTACAATTTCATTGGATAGTATTAAACATGACAGTTTAAGATTTATGGGAGGGGCATGTGTGTTTCGCTTTCTTTGATTGCTCGCCATCAGGCTAGCAACAACCGGGGGACAGATCCCGGTTCTTGTTAACGGACACTTCCATTGATTCATCAATTATGAGGCTCCTAGTCCCCCTCGAGGAAGAGCTGTGTCGTCTCTCCCTTGCTGGAGCAGGAGTAGGATAAAAATGAGGATGTGGCTGCTTCAGGGTGGTGAAATTAAGTTCGTTAGACTTGTCTGGCGTTTGCTTAGGTTTTACCGACTGAGAACTAGCCACAGTCTGAGAGTAAGAAGTAGTAGGGGTATCAGTGAAAGAGTTGGAAAGGGAAAGAGGCGAATATGAAGAGGCAGAGTAATCGGCGTGAATAACAGGCTCAGGCTCAGTTTGTGTCTCATCAGAGCACATCACAGGACGGGACATCACCGCTGAAGCATAGGAGGTAGTCAGTGTGCGAGTTACATGCAACGCCCGCACCTTTTTCCTACCTACGTAGTAGGAGATACCCTCGGTTGCCTTCACTGTGCACAACTCCTTCTCCTCCTTGGGACAATCCCTCGGGAACACCATTACAGCGAAAACAACACTCTGTTCTGGATGTACAGTCATCTGCTATGTGACGTACCCTGCACATTTACCACACACAGAATCAGTAGCCCGACAGGCCTTTACACAATGCCCATAAATCTGTCACTTAGCGTACTGAAGTGGGTAAGGGATGTAAGATCTTACTCCAGCAACTTCATAACTGACTAATCAAATCAGGGAGCACAATCTTACCAAAAGTCAAAACAACAGCAGCCATCTTCGTCCTCATGGCCTCCGCAAATCTAGTTTTAAAATGGACATCAGTGACATCTTGCTGAGCGAGTTCACGTATGATGTCCTCCTCCTCCATACACGTGAGATCCCTGCATGTGATAACACCCTTACAGCAATTCATGGAGTGCGGAATGGACGTCTCAACATCATAAGAGTGAAACTTGTGCATGATGAACAAGTTTTGTAACACATCCATCCTCATCGCCACAGAGCCATCAATCACCTTCCTGACGAAAGGATTGAGACTAGCCAAGGACATTGAACACAGGGCATGAATTCGAACATAGCTAGTGATGTGTAGACTGATTTGAAGCGGGACATGCATCTAGAGTCAGTCGGTCCGGGTGTCAGTCAGGGTCGGCATCATGGATTTATCACTGCCACATCCCCCCCTAAGGAAGGGAGGGGCAGAAGGAGGGCTCGACATAGCAACCACCTCCCCCTCGCGGCGGAAGTGAGAAGAAAGAGAAAAAAAACGAGCAAGGGAATGAATACCTAACGGGGAAGGGAAGAGAATGAGAAACTAGCTAAAGTACACTCCACCAGAAGGGTGAAAGGAAATTAAAAAAAACAAACAATAATCCCAGTGAGGCAAACCTATAAAGTTAGAGAAGAGAGCACACGAGCATGCGTCCACACTCTTCACGGCCATGCATCAGTCAGGACTAACTGGTAGGTTTGTATGCTGTAAAGAGAAAAAACAGGGCAGCAACCAATAAATGAAAATGAAACAGCCTAACCGATCAATCCACCCTGAGCCCGTGCCACACCCGTGTGGCGAATCTCATCATCACCTCAGCCTAACCGAGTATAACTGAACAATAACGACTGGCGAGGTGGGTTTAAGACAAAGATGCGAGTGCATTATGTTACGATGTTATTTTATCTGTCGTTAATATAATTATATTCATCTTGTCAACCATCATGACCGGAAGAGCTGAAATTTATTACCACCCACAGAGCAGTGGGTCGGTGTGGGGGGGTCTGACAGGGAAAATGTTATAAGTACATGACGGCCACACATCTTTTAGACTTGCAGTGGTGAGGTGGTTTCAAGCCCTGCACAGATGAGGCTGATTTACGATACGATATCATTACAGTCTGTTTTTTTTTTTTTATTATTATACTCAGTATTTGCTGACGTTCAGACAAATTAGGCAACAGGTTCATTAAGTATATTTTAGAATATGAAACAGATGATTTCGATTCTGTAAATATTTCTAGCGATTTTTTTTTTTATTGAACTTAGAAAGGATGTGCAACAAGGATGGGGTCAGTGAAGGATACATTTAACCCCACAGTTCGAAAAGTATCTCCGATTCAGAATAATACTGTCTGAAGTTACCAATAAAGCACGTCACCGGATTTAAGAAGTTATGGAGATGGTACAGGTCCCTGCCCAATAGACCTCCAACGTAAGCCAACGATGTGGATATTTTTATAAGTGGATTTGGATATATAACAACTATTTCTTAGCGCTTTATTACCACCGCCAAGGAAGTTATGTTTTCACCCCTGACTGTTTGTTTGTTTGTTTGCTTGTTGGTTTGTGAACAACATTACATAAATACTACTGGACGGATTTCCACGAAACAAGGAAGAAGAATGGACCTTGGCCCAGAATACACTCCATTAAATTTTGGTGCTGATCTGGATATAGGTGCGGATCTAGGATTTTTTCTTTTCCCTTTCTTTAACATTGCGAGAACGGACGTTGGAGGAGGTATGCCCCCTACTGGGTGCCATTCTTTGATCTATATATTACATCTCAGTATTTACTTGTATGTTACTAATACAAACTATGTTGAAATTATAAGGAAATAAATTTCACGGAGTTTTGGAAATATATTTATATATAAATAAATGTGAGCCAGATGTCACGAGGGAAACGAGAATATGTCTATGGACAAATGCAAATGACTGCCCTTTTTTTTTTTTATGTGTCCGACTTTGGGCATAGGCTTTACAGCCTGCTATCAAGGCCCAGTCGTCCTCCTACATACCATACACCTCTACATGTCACCACTTCGGCGCTTAACACCCACCATCCATATTGAATACATGCTAGGGCTGTCTCATACAGGACTGGTGTATTGGTATTAGCGGGGTTATTTTTACGACATGTCGGCGGGTCTTCTGGTAGATCAGTAAAGCCTGATTTAATGAAATTCAAATCCTTAAACTGTTCCCTGCACCAGCGAGGATTCGAACCTGGGTCACACGGGACTGCAAGCCAACTCTCTACCGATCGAGCTACCGCCTCCCC
>JAGKTI010012685.1:8209-24257 GCA_018397915.1 Birgus latro
TTTTTTTTTTTTTTTTTTTGAGTATGGATTCCAAACTACTTGGAAATCATTGAATAATGTTTCTAGTGATAATATTAGGCAGTGGTATTCATGTTACGGGATGTCGGGAAGTGTAAAGTGGAGACTTAGTTACCCAACTTCAGAAGTCTCCACAAGTCTTACAGTAGTCGACGAGGGCTCAACAAATATCCCAGGAGAAAGCTGAAGGTATGTCCCATATGCATATGTAATTATAATATTCTAGGACTAATAACTGATTTTTGGCAAATATTTAAAAAAAGTCAGTTGGAGCGCGAATATCCCCGCGGGACTGGCACGGCATGCCCCCGACAACCCCGCGGTTGAGGGGTTAAAGGGGGGGGGAGTCGTTTTGGCTGACTCTGGACTTGCATAGCAGCCGGTCAAAGGTCTGGTGGGTGCTTGCAATGAGATAATGAGGGTCTGGGTGTATGCATAAGTGACTTTGAGGAGCAACACAAAACTTCTGAACATTGGAGAGTGACTCTTTTTGTATTGATAGTAGAAAACAGACTGTGAGAAAGTGAACCTTCAGGCAGGTGGGGGGGTCGTCAACCCCCCCCCTCACCCGCCATGGACCTGGAAGCTCCATGCAGAATATTTTTTAACTTGTGAAGTGGAGCCAGGATTCTGGGGGCTTGAAAGGTAAATGAATGGGAGTGTTGTTCACCCAATTGGAGCCCCCACAGACTGGAAAAAGATGCCATCGCTCACCAGATAATTTAATGTAAAATGCAAAAGTGGCGTCAACTTGCATTACCCTCTGTTACACAATTTTTGTGTTACGTTACTGAAAATAGGATATTTATTGATTTATCTACATATAATACTGGAGAAAAAATGGCTTTCTATCATAATATAATAGAAATGAAATGTTTTCATTTGCGTCTATCTCAGTGAGGACAGTCTACATTTGTTTTCGTTTTTGAAGGCTCCAACATGCTTGCATGTGTCAGCCTTGGTCACCTAATGGCGGCTCTCCATGCTGCTCGATCTTTGGCAGCCTCCCTGTTCAGTCCCTTAACCCTGAGGTCACACTTAATGACCTCATCCCATGTCTTTCTCGGTCTACCCCTCCCCCAGTATTAACACTTCTCACCCTCTGCACTCAATAATCATCCCCCATCCTCTCCACATGTCCATACCACCTCAGCCTACCTCTCCTTATCACAACGCCAATACACTCCAGTCCCATCCTATCTCTCAACTCTTCCATCGTAAACCCAGCCCCCCCAGGCCTTGCACGCAGGGATGCACTGCACATCCACCTAATCATTGTCATTTCTGTACGTTTAAGCCTGCGAATATCCTCTTCCTTTACTGCCAAGGTCTCATTACCATACAGCATTACACTCCTAACACATGCTGCATACAAAGACCCCTTAGCACGTAAGGAGAGTCCTCTCAGTGTCAGGAGAGGCAACAGCTCCCTGAACTTCTTCCAACCACTTCTCACCCTAGCAACCGAGCTAGCTCCAGTCCCACCTCCAGCACATAACATGTCTCCCAAATAACAAAACTCTTCCACACACTCAAGAGACTCACTAGCAAGTTCAATCCTTTCACGCCTGACAATCTCCACCTGCTCTCCCTGACACGCTGCACACATAAAATCAGTATCATCTTACAGTCTACCTCTAATACCACTACATCTCTTGCACACTCATTTATCACAAACACTGCACAAGATGGAATTTCTTCCCACACCTTTGTGGCAAACTGCACATGGCCACTCTCCCTCTCCTCTGACTGTACCGCCACCAACCCTAGGTATCATCACTTTTGTTTTATCTGCATTTATCCTTAAGCCCTTGTGCCCCATACCATCTCTCCACTTCCTAAATCTTTCCTCCGCCTCCTTTTCATTCTCTGCAATCAACACCAAATCATCAGCATACAACATTGCCCACAGAAATCCATCCCTGAAGTCATGTGAGAGGGCTTCAGTTACCATGATAAACAACAAGGGACTCAAAACTGACCCCTGATGCACACCAACATTCACAGAAAACTCATCACTCAAAACTCCATTCATTCTTACCTGGGTGCGAGCACCCACGTACATGGCCATAACCACCCTAACCAGCCACTCTTCCAACCCTAGCTTTCTCATTGCCCACTTAGGGACTCTGTCAAAGGCCTTTTCCAAATCAACAAAAACAAAATACAGTTCCCTTTTCTTCCCAATATATTTTTCCTGAAGCTGTCAAACAATGAATATAGCATCAGTGGTCCCCCTGCCTGGTATAAACCAAACTGCATCTTATCAATATTCACTCTTTCTCTAATCATACCTTCTAGAACTCTCTCCATTACTTTCATTATCTGATCTAAGAGCTTTATACATCTGTAATTTTCCCTTTCCAGGACATCACCCTTCCCTTTGTACATATTTACAATTACACTCTTCAGCCAATCATCTGAGCACACTCATATATAATCATGTTTATCAGGTCAGTGACTAACCTCACCCCAATATCTCCTGAGGCCTTCAACATTTCGACAGTCAACCCAGACATACCTGCTGCCTTCCCCACCCGCATCCTGCCTATTACCTCACTCACAGTAGCAGCATCAATCAAAGGCCAAGGTCCAAACACTGGATCAGCTGGCTCCAAACCTTCCCTCTCCCAGTCAAACTCCTCATTCAACAACCGGTTATAATACTCTCTCCATGCATCTTTAATATCCCTACTGTTCACCACTACCCTTCCTTCATCATTCGTCACACACTGCTCACCTACAATATCCCGATTATCCCTCATCATCTGATTTGCCACCTTAAATATCATATTTTTCCTTTCGCCATGATTTAGATTATCAAGTCAGAATGTCAGTGACTCAGACTTTGCCCTATACACCTTTCTTCTAGCCCTACACTTGGCAGCCAAGTACTCCCTCCTGTTACCACCCTACCATTCCCGGAAAAGCCTTCTTTTCTCCTTAACTGCGGCTTCTACACCCTCATCCCACCACCAAGTTACTTTATGTCTTGGTGGGCCTCTTGTCCAACCACATATTGCATCGGTAACTCTCAAGAGGTTGTTCTTAAGGGCTCTGTACTGTTCATTAATGCCTCTGTCTACGGCTCCCTGTTCAGCCACCACTCTCATCTCAGTATAAAAGGCATCCCATACTGTTTGGTTTCCCAGCTTCCATATTTTCCTCCTAGGTACATATGTCCTTCTTCTCATCGCTCGTTCTTTAGGCACCATGTCACAAATAAATAGTTTGTGCTGCTGCACACACTTCTCGCTTCCTGTAACCTTAACATCCCTCACTAACCTCCTATCAACCCTCCTGACCAGAAAATAATCTATCTGACTGCTATTTCCCCCAGACTCGTACATAATCAACCTACTCACGCTTTTTCTGAAATGTGTGTTGCACACAATCATGCCCATAGCCTCCCCAAACTCGAGTATTCTTTCCCCTTCCGCATTTCTCACACCAAATGCACATCCCCCATGGACTCCTTCATAACCTTGAGCTGCTTCACCCACATGACCATTTAAATAAATCCCCTCCCAAAACCACTATCTCATCATCGCCTATACCACCTACTACACGTATTAAATCATCCCAAAATCTATCCTCTGCATTATCCAGCCCTGCCTGTGGAGCTTATGCCAATATAATTGCAGTCATTTTCCTACCGATCAAAATTTTCTCTACCAATATCCTATTGCTTACTCTCATAACATATTCCACCCATTTCTCTGCAACCAACACACCCACACCCCCATATCTGTCAGTCCCCCCCTGCCAAAAGAAATTATAGTAGCAATACTTCCTAACAATCTTTCTGGCTGATCCACCCCTGTACCGGACTTCCTGCAAACATGCCACATCCACCCACCTCCTACTTAATGCCTAAACGACTTCCCTCGCTCTTTCCCTCAAACTTCCCACATTCCACGAACCCACTCTAAACCCCCTGGGTGATTTACTGTCCTCAGGCTTGCTTTGATGCTTATACTTGTAAGTCATAGTCGGTAGAGATAAAGGGGGGTAAACATTCCACAGGACCCACCCACTGCACAGTCCCAGGTCCAGGCTATGGATCTGGGACCCCTAGCCCACCAGTTTACCAATGGCTGTGGTAGTGGCCTCGGGGCATCCCGTCAGGAGAGCTGCAGGTACACCTTCCAAGTGCACCTTGGCACTGCAACTGGCCTGCCATTATACACCCACTGATAGGGCAGCCTCCTGGGGTGCTACTCCCAGGTTCAGGCCCCTCTCTATTCAGCGGAAGCGGCAGCCTGGGAACCACATTGCCCTGTACCCTCTAGCACAGATTCGAGTCCCATCTCGCCCCAGACCCATGATCAATGCTGGCAAAACCCCTGTCATGCCTCTCCCCAAAAGTCCGCCACTAGGTAGCGGGGGCAAAGTTTTCTGGCCGCATGCCCTTGCTGGCATCAACCCCTGTAACGTAGTGAGATACGTTGTGTGATATGTAAAGTGCATGTGGTGTAGTGCAGAACATAGTTAGAGAAAATGTGTGGGAGAGTATGCTGGTCTACTCCCCATGTTACTGTCATGCTGAAAAGGTCAGCAAAGGGGGATGGTTAGGTAGCTAGTGAAACAGGAGCTCCAGCTCTCCCTATCACCAGCATTCCCATTCTCCTCGGGAGTACCACCCTGTTCGGCCCGTGCTACAGCCTCCTCCTATACATGCGATTATTAACCCCTAAACTGTGGGTCGTCACTTTTGTGACAGTCGGGTGCAGTGGATCATACTGCGGGTCGTCACTCGTGTGACTCTGTGTTTTTTTTTAATTCGCCCGGGCTTTCAGGTGGTGACTTGTATCATCTATCAGCACTGCCAATGTCCAACAATAGTCAGAGCTGCTAATGTCATCAGTACTCCCATCCATTGTTGACAGTTTAGCCATTTTCCCCCATTCTAGACTCCCCTCCCTATCTCCCCTCCATTACCCTCTTGTGTCGTCTGCTCAGCCGCTCTGTGCTAAGTAAATCTTCCACGGATTTTTCCACTGTTTTCATCCATTGAAATGAGCCCTATGCCCCATTCTTATACAAAATAATATATATATTAAAAAAATAAGGTAACTGATAGTGCCATACAGCTGGAATTGGCTAATTATCACTTGGCAACATCCCACCTGCACTCGTTCACTAATTTCCCCCGCTTTTTTCCCCCCGTGAAATATGTCGTATGAGCTACTCTCGTAGTATAAATGTATATGACAAAGGAAGGGAGAAGCCTGAGTGATATTTATATTCACCTGGAACTACCTAATTTATTATGTATTGTCTAGATTTCCTACGACTTATGTCTTAGCATATACATTAGCAGCTGACATTTTCAGCTCTTGGCTACTGAGATATGTATTGTACACTCAGTTCGCTGTTGTCCTTCACGGTGAAATCACGTCGCAGTCGTGCCCCTCCATTTCTGCTGCTTTTGTGCCCATTCTAAAAGGCCCTGTGACCTCTACCCCTACTAAACATCGTGTGGGAAGCGGTAAAGGACTGTAGATATATATAAGTGTAATAAAGTACTAGAAATAATAAAGTGTGAGTGTGTATATCAGTAAGAAATGACAGAATACCAGCGGCGAATTAGCACGAGTAGGAGGCTCGTACGTGCTTATATTTTACATTGCTTTCACAGTGTTTTTTTGGGGGGAGTATGGATTCCACACTACTTGGAAATCATTGAATAGTGTTTCTAGTGTTAATATCTGGCAGTGGTATTCATATTTCGGGAAGTGTAAAGTGGAGACTTAGTTACCCAACTTCAGAAGTCTCCAAAAGTCCTCTGGTAGTCGACGAGTGCTAAAAAAACATCCCAGGAGAAAGCTGAAGGTATGTGCCATATGCATATATAATTATAATATTCTAGGACATTTAATAACTGATTTTTGGCAAATATTTTTTAAAAGTCAGTCGGAGCACGAATATCCCTGCGGGATGGGCACAGCACGCCTCCGACAAGCCCATGGTTTAAGGGTTAATATGTTGCCTGAGTATTGGTCACTGTCATGTTTTTAGGTACTAGATGTACAGTTGTCAGCATAAATTTGCTGCAAGTCTACTTGTGTGATGCGAGTTCTTTTGTCTGGCAATGGTGTAAGGGGACTAGTTGCCACATAGACTTATACACTTTAACCCGCCAAGTCCCGACCGGTTTTTTACCCAGCCTACCCCCAGATCCCGACCGATTTTTGACTTTTTGTTTTTTGGCTGAAACCTTCGCTTTTGGTGAGAAACATCGAAAATTCATAGTGAAATCGCGATCCTGAGGTAAAAAAATGTTGATACAGGTGTCACTCAACCTTACATTTTCCTTCTTTTTCTGGGTACTTGGCTAAGAAAACGAACTATGGAAGGGTTGACTAATTCAAGCCACTTTAAATTACTTATTTATTTCATTTATTTGGTACGAATTTATGTGTAGTAAAAGTCTATAATGGTTTTCACACAGTAATATAGGCGTTTATAAGCATTGTTCACTTACCCCAAACCCCAGTATATGGCACCTTCCTTTACGACATTACCACCTCATCACTTCTGTTTGTTTCTACCTCTAGCTTCTTTGTCCTTCACCTTAGGAATCACATTCACCGTGAATTTCGTCTTTAGAGAAACCGTGGGGCAACATACCTTTACTGGCTAGGTTACTGCTAACAGGTGAATTGCCCAGTGTGGGGGGGAGGGGGGGAAGGGGGGTTAGGAGGGGCCAGGCAGTATCCCCGCTTGACAGCAGGTAGAGGAAGGTCTCCCACATATGCCTGCCAAAAATCACCTGCGAATGTTGAAAAATGTGCACACAATGGACCTTGCAATTGCGTGACATACGATGCACGTCGTTGGGTCTGTCCGCGGAAAAAAGTAGCGACGTGCATTGTACGTCGATGGGACTCGGCGGGTTAAAGATATATTTTTAAGTAGTGGTACTAAAGACTGCCTTGAGTACAATATTCTGTATATCGTATTTGATTTGTATGAAAAAGTGTAAGAGTTGACAGAATAATGTTATGGAATGTTTTATGAGCATAATACTCTGGGATTCCTCATCATAATGGTGTCTAAGCTCCCTTCCCCTCACTCCCCCCTTACTCCTCCTGATGTCTCCCCCACCACTCCTCCTCCCTCTTACCCCCCAATCACTTTCATGCTTCTCCACTGTCTCCTTTCCCCACCCTCTCTACCTTCATTCATTTATCCACGGCACTAACTGGATTGGTGAATCGCAATGCTCTCTTGACTGTTTTCTAAACCCAGTCTGCCCTATTCCCAGTTGTTTGCAGTACTGCCAACTATGTGCAAAGTTTATTATCAATATTCCTTCCTGTTCGAGTCCCATTCTCACCCTCCCCATCTCCTTCCTGCTCCTTTTATACCATTTGTCATTCTTTTCCCCATCCTTTGTCACTACCAGCAGCTGGGAGATATAGGAACATTGAGATCGTTCTTGTGATGTATTCCTTACTGGTGTTTATTTGAGTGAGAGTGGCAGTCGGTGGCTATTATTTCAGCAGGTGAAATTAAACAAACATTCGTGCCCATTCCTCCTACTTCTCGCCCTCTCTCTTCTCTAGCAGAATGTTCCCATTCTCCTCATACTGTTCACTGATTCATGAACAGTACCGTATCAGAACCATAATGTTTCAAATTGCTGCATCATGTTTGGAGTAGAGAGTAGGAGAAAAAGACTGTGGCATGGCAAGAAACTCTCGAATGTTGTGGAGCAAAATGGTTACAGGAATAGACAAGAAACAGAGGAGAGTGCGGATCATTACATAGATTAGCGCCGTGGATAATATAAGGTAGACAGGTGGGAAGAAAGGGGAGTGGAGATGAAGGAAAGCAGAGGGGAGGGGGGAAGAGGGGGACGTTGGAGAGGGACATTGGAAGGGGTGTGAGGGTGAGAGCAGAAGTCTCATCATTCCACAACATTCTTTTGTTGACTTTTGCACATTTTTATGCTAATCAGATATAATGAATACTGCATTCTAGGGGATTTATAGTACAAATTCTTACAAACACGTCTTTCAAGCGTAAAAAAAAGCCTATGTGGCAATTAGTTCCCTTACACTGTTGGCAGACAAAACAACCCACATCATACTAGCAGGCTTGCAGCAGATTTATGCATGACTGTAAATCGGTAAGGAAAAATGGTAAATGGGTGTAACAAAATTGTATCTTACATAACAAATGAAGGAAATATGGTACTTAAACAAAGATCGTATGAACCCACTGAGCTCATGTGGAGGTGCTTTCATATGGGTAGCGTTGTGTAGTTTGTGTGCCCTCTGCCAGGGGCCCAGGGTGGCACTGATGATGTGTATACTCCACACCTGACAACTGCACCTTTTGAAATCAGCCGATGAATCCGGAAATTATGGTGCCATGGTACACTGCACAGCTAAAATATATGTGGAAAAATAGACTGTAGCCTCGTAAGCTTTGGGCTGTACAGTTCTCGCTGTTATTAAGTGTATAATGGATAGAATAATGTCAGGATTTGTCAAATGAAAGATTACGATCTTTGGAAACTGCATGATAAATTTTCCCAACAACTGAGATTCATAACACTTGGTAAAAATGTGCTGAATGCAGACACACACAATAAGCTTTCATAGCTTTTAGTAAACACCATGGAGAACTTTTCAGCATAAATCTCATGTATAGCATCAGTAAAATATCTAAAATGAATATAATACTGGTATAATGCTTTATGCAAGAGTAGTAATCCCGATAGGATTTTTTTTTAAAGGAATGTTCACCAACTTTGAGCAGGTAGTGACATCACGCTATTTAGTGATCCACCAATCACTGGCAAGTTTCAGGAGTTGGGGGGGGGAAGCTCTAATTAGACAAACTTGGATACTGTATCGTTCAATAGAGTCTTTTCTGGATCTCTAAACCCACCTTGGGGTGGGAGAGGAAGTCTGGATGATGATGAACCAGAATCCACTGTACAGAAACTTTTGTTGTTTTTTAATTTGAAAAAAGGAATGAACCCAAGGCTGAGAGCTTGCAAAACTTGACCTTTTAAACAAAATTTTCTGCTGCTGCATTAACAGATCTGTAATGAGTGGAATCCAATTCTGCCTTCTCATGAGGTCGTACAGTGCTTCCTCCAATTTTGCGAGAATATGGTCGACAAAAACCCTCGCAGAATCAAAATTCGCAAAATTCAAACAATTAAATATATGAAATAAAGGCAAATTGGTCGACATCACCCCAAGGTAAGCACTTTTTCCCACTCTTTGTCTCGACTCTACCTCTTAATTTTACGATGATAAATGAAACAAACACGAACTGATGTACTGTACAGTGATATTAATGAGAAAACATCATAGGTAAGAAACATTAAAAAAAAAAATGCATTTACACTGATGTAAAGATTGGCTTAGTGTACAGGACTGGTGGCGGGGTGAGGCTTGGCTACTGTTGCCCCGCGGGGCCTAAGTCATCACTATCACTGTTGGCAGATATTTCCACATCTTGCTGTGTTTTTTCTGCCTCTCTCATGAATCTCTCGAAGTCAGAATCATCACTGGGGTCGTCAGAATGAAAAAGGTTAGGGATGCTAGGATCGCTGGCTGCTTGGGGAGGGGTGGCAGGATGGCTGGTCGATGGGGCAGGGTCTCTTGGGGTTCTCATTAATTATGTGATTAGAGACTGCTTCCTCTTGTTAACTCCATCTCTGTGTAGGTCAGCATAAAAACGAAGGGCCCTGTCAACACCGTGGCATGCTTGCTGAGCCCTAAACTATCACATTCGTTGTTCACGATGGTTTTTTTCAGCTGCTCAATGATGGCGAGAATATTGGCCAGGTTATGCATCGTTAATTCTCGACAGCTTCGCTTTCATGCTGACCTCCACAGAGATGGGGTTAACAAGAGGAAGCAGTCTCTAATCACAAAATTAATGAGAACCCCAAGAGACCCTGCCCCATCGACCAGCCGTCCTGCCACCCCTCCCCAAGCAGCCAGCGATCCTAGCATCCCTAACCTTTTTCATTCTGATGACCCCAGCGACGATTCTGACTTCGAGGGATTCATGAGAGAGGCAGAAAAAACACAGCAAGATGTGGAAATATCTGCTGACAGTGATAGTGATGACGTAGGCCCCGCGGGGCCACAGTAGTCAAGCCTCGCCCCGCCACCAGTCCCGTAAACCATGTGTCTTCACATCAGTGTAAATGCATTTTTTTTTTTTATGTTTTTTACCTACGATGTTTTCTTATTAATATTACTGTACAGTACATCAGTCATGTTTGTTTCATTTATCATCGTAAAATTAAGAGGTAGGGTCAAGAGAAAGAGTGGGAAAAAGTGCTTACCTTGGGGTGAAGCCGACCAATTTGTAGTCAGCACTGCCTCACTCGCCACTGAACCTGATGTGTTTAAACACCTTCCTTTTGAGGAACTGGCATAGCCACCCATTCGATGCCTTGAAAGGTTTTGTTGGAGGATTAATGGCTTAAATTTTTAAGGCACGTGTGATAGAATATCTTTGCCTGCTCCCTTATATGGCGCCCATCTAATGCAACCCCTTCGTTTTCCTTTCTTTGAATGTAGTGAGCATGATATCTTTCCATTTTTATTAGCACTTCTTTGTTGTCCACCAGCATTCTACCATCAAATTGAGCACCTCCATAGTTATTTGCTGCTTGCTTGATTTGTTCACTGTTCTTTAAAATCATTCTCACTGTCGATTCACCAACCAAACTCCTGACCAACAGCAGAATTACCTTCACCTGCTTTTCTCTCTTCAATCATTTTCAGTTTGGTCTCCAAAATTATTTTCTTGTTCTTACCTGTTGGCGCCCTGATAACACTCATGCAAGGTTAGACTGCTGGGGTATTGTGAGGAGCACCACGAAATTGTGAGGGTCAGTGACCTTGGTTGGAAACAGATCCAAACAAACGTGGCAGGGCAGCAGACCACTGAACTAGGAGGCTCAGTACGCCCAATGAACCATGACGTCATTACTCGGAGTGGCAAAGTAGTGCGGGAAGACGACTCTCCTACCACTCGGCCTCGCAGTGTGTGATCAGTCGCAAAGTTCATAAATGTGAAAAAATACATGACTTTTGGAACTACCTCGCAAAACTGGTGAATCGCAAAGTTAAAGTTCGCAAAGTTGAAGGATGTACTGTACTTCCAGTTGCTGTTATTGCCTCAGTCTTAATGTAAATCCAGGGTGAAATTGCTTTTCCCCTGCAGTTCATTTTCCTGCATTTGGGAGGCAAGGGGAGTTGAAGAGTTTGTATAGCTGTTAGTTATATCAGTGCCACCACATGAAGACCTCTCTCTCTCTCTTATTGGTTGGATTTATGTTATCGAGTTTTACATTCAGCTTTGTGTGCAGTAAACATTAACTATTTTTATACATAACTTGGCAACATTCATGACTATAGGTTGTAATATAAAATCCTTTGTTTTCTCATATTTTATTTAGATCTTTAACATATAAGCTGAGTTTAAAAAGAGAATCAAAGATTCATATGCTCCCCACAGACAAACATAATTTTGTGTACCTTGTGATGTTTCACACAATTCAAATTTATGTATTATACTCAAAATCTTAAAATAACTGAAAATCTGTATAAAGAGGGGAAAATCATCTAATTAAACTTGTATTTAAGTTTGTATTCATGATGAAAGTTTTTTCAGAGCAGCATATCACATTCAAATCAGATCCTTCAGTAGGAGATGAATTTTATATCTTAAAGTGACAAATGTTTACAGCAGAATAATGTTTAATGACTTGGTAAACAACATGAATTGTTTATCATTCAGAGTACAGTAAACAACATGAATTGTTTAGCGTTCAGAGTACAGTATCAGTCACCAACTGTCAACATTTTTTCCATACTGTACATCCATTTCTCTTCCACTGCTGTACACTGATGTCATTTGATATTAGTATGTTGCCATATATATCAGTATTTTCAGACATTTCATTAAAAATTATTGCAGTGTTCATTCTTGAAAGGAAAATAATCATACACTGTAGAGAAAAAATATACCACATATACATTACATTATTATATACTACCTGTACATGTATACTGTTATCAGGAACTTAGGATACTGGTAAGAGAACAAAGTACAAGATTTTGATGTTTGTCTTAACACAGTGCTATAAATTACTCAAATGTTAAATGTATACCTACATTTGGAACATTTGTTTACTGGGAAGATATTCACAAACACCTTATCCATGTGTGTGTAAAATTCTTGCATTCACTGATGCTGTGTTGGTGGTTTCCCTTGCAGTATGTTGGTGTAACTGGGTTCACTTCTCATCGAACTTTGCAGCCAGGTGTTCGGGCAGGTTGTGGAGACCACATACTTTGTTTGCTGGCAGCGAGATGTCTGAGGAGGTTAAGGTCTGCTGTATAGTCCTAAATAGTAGTAAATCTTTGGCTTTTTAGATACTGTCAGAGTAAAAATTCACCAAAAGTCCCTGCCAGCATTGTGCCCTGCATCCCCAAACATTAGAAAGAATTATTCTTTCTTTACTCTTTCTTGAGGATTACCTCAGGCACTACAGTATATATATAATATATATATATATATATAGGTATATTTATATATATTCACTGAACATTCAAGCCCTTAGAATCCTAACTTCTTCTCACAGCTCTACACATCCACACTTAAGCACTTCACACCACCTGTCAACTGGAGTCAATCCAATGACAACCACCTCACTGGGAGAGAACAGGGGGTGTCAAACTGTTGTTATACTGTCTTTTCATACAAACTTCTTTCAACCAGCCCAATCTGCTGTCAGTTCCCTAGCCCAATTGCTCTCCATACCTTGCTTTGGCTCACACTCTTTATCCTTTCTTAGTCTACCACCCCTTCTTCCACCTTCAAACTTGTCCAGATATACCCTTTTCACTGTTCACACCCATTCTTTCCATATGACCATACCATCTTAGGATTCTCTTCAACTCTGAGGTCCAGACTTCCTTTCTCACAGCTCTCACAACTCTTTTTTTTTTTTTTTTTTTTTTTTTTTTTTAAATAACACTCAATGCATTCCTCAACAGCCCCATTACCACGGCTTTTGACTTTTCATTTTCGTCCACGCCCTGCTTTCACACCTGCAAGTTACGGTAGGCACTCCTTCATGAAAGTCTCTCGTAGCCACCACACTCAGACCTCTGTCTCTCTTACCAAGGCCTTCATAGTACTAGCCACTCTCCTTTCCACTTCTTTTGCACAGTTGTCTCTTTTTCGTACCACTGCACTCGGGTACATAAACTTTCTCACCAATTCAAGTCTTTCTTCATTCACCACATCACACTGGGAGTCACCTTTTCTCTAAAAAAATCCTCACTTTACCTTTAACTTAATATCTACAATATATTTTTCACACACTCATTCTATGCTTAACACAATACCAGATGTTGTACTGAAAGCTGGCCACCAAAAACCAACACACTGGCCACTTGTACCAAAATTTCCTCATGGAAGTCAAGGATGAAAATACTGACTATCCTATTAAACCTAGTCAACAAAACTGGCCAGTTATACCAAGTCTTGGTAAAGTGGGTAAATATTTTGGCTACGTTGTTAATATCAGTCAGCAAAATACCAATTTTCTAGTCAAGGGTGGAGATGCCAATTGTAGGGAAGCCAAGAATGGAAATCTTAGTAAAACTATACTTTGTCCAATTTAACTTGCCCTAAAATTGCCATCTCTCCATCATGAATACTGAGCTGTAATGAGATTTCATACTAGAGTATGGTATTAGTCATGAACAACTATGGAGGGGCTGTAGAGCAGTATTACTGCATTACTCTCCCACTGAGCTCTGGTAAATATGCTGCGAACAATGAAAATCTCTGCCAAGTTAAGGTAAACAAACTCAAGCCACCAAAACAAATCAGGGGTGGGATACATGAACATATATACAGTACAATCAATTTGCTGGTGGACCGGTAACTGATTTCTTTTTCCGGGAAGAAGTGAAGACAAGAAGATTCTGAATGTTCCTTTCTGTGTACTTCCTGCAGAAACAGTTACAACCTAGGACAATTTTTCCACATAATATTATTTATAACCAAGGGGTGGTTGGGGTTTATGCTCACGTACTGCCACTTAGGGATGAGTGAGGCTGGTCACTCTTGTCTTGAATGTCAGGACCTACTTGCCTAGCCCCAGACTCCTTCACTCCTCATGGGGCAACAATGGATTAGATGATGAATGAATGAATTTTTTTTGGTAGGATTAATTTGAGACTGAAATATTCTGCACAATTTTCCCATTGTGTCCTGCCTGCAAAAACAAATCTAAACTACAACAGGGAAGTGATCTTAAGTTCATTTGAGTATCCCACCCCAGAACACTGGCTTCTCATACCTATTTTCTTAGGGAAGTCAAGGCCAAGATTGTTCATGATGTTGATGAATTCCTCCTTGCTCTTGGTGAGGCGGGGGTTGTACTTCAACTCCTCCTCCACCGTGGTTGCTGTTTGTCCTGGTGGGTGATGTGATAGTCTTGTACAGTATTACAGTAGTACACTAACTAAACAATGATGTGTATGTGTGTGCATGCTCGAGGTCCCCTACTTCATTCTCTAATGCCTAGCAGTGATTCCACACACTAACAGATGGCACCACAGACCCTCAAATATCACCACTCTCTACTGAGATATGCTAGGACTATCTCCTGTAGTCTGTTGTGCAGCTGATAATTTTTTTGATGCTTCGTATACCCCTCATATACTACGTGACAAATTGACAAGAGTTGGTTGTTGTGATGTGGTGAATAGGTTGAACTGTTGACTACTCAGATAATTTCATAGGAATGTTCCCACTTATTATAAAGGTGATTTGACAAGAAGTTTCACATTATGCCAGGGATAGCTGTTGTTGCAATGACAAGGTGCTTGGTCAGATGATTTCATGAAGTAAATGGTGTTAATATGGATGTGCTGGAAAGTGTTAGATATACTCTGAGATGGCCATGTGGAGAAAATGGATAATGAGAGACTGACTAGGTGTGTATATATGAGTGAGATAAAGAAGGTCAAAGATGATATGCAAGGGTGGTGTGGAGAGGAACCATGTATGAATGATGGAAGCGTGAATTGAAGGGCGAGTTGAAGGGAGGGGGGTAACCAGATGACAGAAGACGGTAATATGAAGGTTATTTTTCTGTGGTTACCCCTTCTGGGATTAAAATATCCCAAAATAGTAGTGATATGTTTGTGTGTGCAGGATATTTTGGTATGTGTTAAAACGTGGAAAAAATTGATGTGTTCATTTACTGTACTGAGCTTACCCTTGAGCACATTTAAAATGGGTGTATAATGGTGGAAAAGCTGTGAACACAAGTAGAAGACTGAGAAAGAAGTGGAGAGGTAAGGATGAGTATCATATGTTGGAAAGATAATTACCTGTAGAAGAAAATGAAGGATTGCAATTATCCTCCTCCTCATTATCATCTTCACCACTTTGCTTGCTAATAGGAATCCAATGACATGAGACAGTTGTGACAGAAACATCTCTAAGCTTCTTTATGTGCTTCTCTCATTGTCGCAGTTACTTTTCCCCTTTCTTCTCGATATCTGCTCCACTCCACCAAACAGTACCCTCAATTTCAAGACTTTCTCTGACATTTCATTTGTGTGCCTTCTTTGAGCATGTCCTTACCATCTCACTGCATTTCTCTTTATTCATCCACATAGTTATACCAATCCACGAGCAGGTTTTACCGAGACCATACTGAATGAACTGTTAGAACATGATAGTTGGGAACTGAGTAAAAGACAGATGCATGATTAAGAAAACCCTCATGAATTTTGACAGAATTCAAAGCTACTGATAAATGCAAGTTGATTTTTAAATTACATATACAGGTATACAGTAATCCCTGTAAGACCCGGACGCCCAATAAACGGACACCCCAAGTCCCGGATATTTGGGTTCAGGTTTTCGGAACTCAAAATGCCCCCCAAAATGCAAAAAGCCCGAAAAATTCCTTTTTTTTTTTTTTTTTTTTTTTTTTTTTTTTTTTTTTTTT
>JAGKTI010012686.1:0-24257 GCA_018397915.1 Birgus latro
TACATATAATGGTGTTGGTAGGTTGGTAATTCTACCTGCAAATGAAAAAGTGAACCAGAACAATTATTTGGAGCTCTTATGTGATGTTTTAAGTGACTCTTTTGATAAAACCAAGGCAAGAGTATTTATGCAAGATTCTGCCCCTGCACATGTTGCAAAGTCAGTGAAACAGTGGCTAACAGACTGTGAGTTTCCCTTTATTCGAGATTGGCCCAGAAACAGCCCAGATATCAATCCCATTGAGAATTTATGGGCGCACATGAGGCGGCATCTGCGTAGTATGGACACATCATCTTTGCCTAAACTTGAGGCTGCAGCCAAGCAGCTATGGAGCAGTTTGAGTCCGTCTGTTCTGCAAAACTACGCCATCAGTCTCCCCAGACGCCTTAAGAAGATAATAAAGGTGAAGGGGAATGCCAGTAAATACTAAATTCAATGGTGAGTGTTAATTTATTTGTTTCTCCTTGCTAACCACAAGAATGTTTTCTTTTTTTAAGATGGCGTCAACACTTTCTGCGCCTACTGTATTTAGTCAGAGAATGACAGGAGAGCGCCAGAGAGTAGAGA
The DNA here is from genome assembly GCA_018397915.1 of Birgus latro. Lineage (NCBI taxonomy): Eukaryota > Metazoa > Arthropoda > Malacostraca > Decapoda > Coenobitidae > Birgus > Birgus latro. Next base: position 568 of record JAGKTI010012686.1, read on the forward strand.
ATTTAGAAGAATCAAGTTCAGGAACACGAGAGCAAGATAGATCATTGCGTATATATACGCAACAGCCACCTTTGGCTTTGAAATGAGAATAGAGAAAGTAGGAGGATACACAAAAGGGTTTGCTGTCAGTTATCTCAGACAGCTGAGTCTCAGTGAGAAAGAGAAGATGAGGTTTAGAGGAGAAGAGGTGGTGCTCAACAGATCGAAAGTTAGAGGAAAGGTTGCGAATGTTACAGAAATGAAGAAGGAGTGAGTCAGACAGTGGTTCCAGGCAGCTCTGTGAGTCGTCACCGGGAGAGGGGCGGGTGGAGTGAAGACAAAGGGGAGCTGCAAGGCTTGGTAGATGAGTTTGGGAGAGTGTGTAAGAAACGGAATCTAAAGGTGAATGTAGGGAAAAGTAAAGTGATGGTCTTTGAGAGAGGTGAAGTCAGTGAATGTACAGTGAGTTTGGATGAGGAGGGTATGGAGAATGTGAGTGCATTTTAAGTACTTAGGTAGTGTGATGAGTAAGGATGGAAGTCTGGAGGGTGAAGTGCTTGAAAGGATGCAGCAGGGAAGGAAGGTTGCTTGTTCCTTGAAGGCAGTGATAAGAAACAGGGAAGTGAGCACGGAAGTGAAAAAGTTGCTACATGACAGTATTGTGATACCAACTCTAACAAATGGAAGTGAAGCTTGGACCCTGTTGGAGGGACAGAAGTCAAAAGTGAGAGCAGTGGAAATGAGTTGAGAGGAGCATGTGGAGTCACTTGGAGAGACAGACTAACAAATGAGGAAGTGAAGGAGCATTGTGGTGTGGATGCGGATGTGATAGGAAGCATTAGGAGAAACACGTTAAGGTGGTTTGGGCATGTGGAGAGGATGGAGAGTGAAAGACTGATGAGGAGAGTGTATGTGAGTGAGGTGGAGGGGGGGAGAAGGAGGGGGAGGCCGAGGATGAGACGGAGGGATGGAGTGGATAGGTATATGAGAGAGGGAGGTGTGAGCTGGGTGCGGGGAAGAGAAATGGCAGGGGACAACGGCGTGGAGGCAATTTGTTTGTGGCCACCTCGTGCGGGATTGAGGCGTGTGGCAATAGATAGATAGATAGTAGTTTTCCCAGCCAGTTGCAATTTTTATTTTTCCTTCTTTATCAGTTTAACAATACTGGTCACCACCAGACTGTGCCCATATTCTTTATTTTCAAGTATTAGTATTCAACTGCTGAACAGCAGCTAGTTTATCAGTCTTTAGTTTAGTCCCAGTCTTAGCATCATGGCAACCAGTATATTTGTACTGGAAGCCAAGGGTACTGGGCTTACCAACCCCCAGGAAATTATAGACTATGTGCTGTCATGGTACATTCTGGAACAGCAGCGTGAGAGTGACGCCTGTGAAGAACGGAAATTTCAACTTGAACACAAGTGAGAACAACTTGAGCACGAGCACAAGGAATGTGAGAGACAACGTGAACACGAGCGTGCCGAGTGCGAGGCACGTGACAAACATGAGCTTGAGATGTTGAAGCTCAAGCGAGACTCCTTAGCTTCAGGCACATTGGGTGCAGCCAACCCAAGCTCCACGAGTGCTCCCCCAGCACCTGTTGTAGCAACCCCATGCCTCAAGCTTCCTTCGTATAAGGAAGGCGAGCGAATCGAGCCGTTCATAGCTCGTTTCGAGGACATGGCGCAGCTGTACGAGCTGGATGATGCAGCTAAGCGGCTTCAGTTTCTTAGCTTGTTTGAGGGCCCTGCCCTCGATATTCTCCACAGAATTCGCGCAGAGTGTCTCACATATGAGATGATGAAGACTGCACTTATCAAAGCATACAGTCTCACCGTTGATGACACCAGGAATCAGCTCATGAAGGCGCATCTCCAGGAAAAGGAGACAGCTGTTCAGTTCCTTGACCGTCTCACTGAGTACTTAGATGAGTGGATGTAGAAAGATGAGACCCCTCGCACACGAGAGGGAATAATTAACCTTGTGCTGCGTACACAGCTGGAAAAGTCGTGGCCTGCTGAGCTTATGGCTCAGCTCAAGATTTGAAAGGTAAAGGTTGCTAACCAAATGGTGGAAAAGGCTGATGCATTCTTCACTGCGTACAGGTACCAAGCTCGTAGGCAACGGCCATGGAACAGGAAAGATACTTTTAAGTCTGGGCAGCAGTCGCAGACCGAACCCCAGCATCAAGGCCATTCTCAGAATATGGCCACAATCCAAACAAATCGCAGAAGAAGGACATGGGGCAAAATGTTCAGCAACCTGCTTGGAAGAGGTACAACAAGTACCCTAACCAGCAGCAGTATCAGCCACGCGATCGACAGGCGGGACAATCCTTTTCAGCACCTGTCCCAGTGTATCGGAGGCAGGAGGCAAATGCAGCCTTCATTCCCCGACAAGCACACAAAGGTGTTGTCCCTACCAGCACAGGTCCTCTTTCACAGTTCACTAGTCCCCCTCAGATGGTGAACCCTCCTCCACAGGTAGTCAATGCTTCAACTCCCCAAATGGTGAGTACGACCCCTCAGGCATCTAGTCCGAGTACGACCCCTCGGGCATCTAGTCCTCAGGGCGTCACCTTCGCAGAGTTATGCGCTATGCAGCCTTATCAATGGCTGGCCGCTTCCTCCACAGGCCTTCCCACAGGTAACAGTGTCTTCCTTGTCCAGCCAGGGTTTGTGGGAGGTGTTTCTGTAAATGTCCTGAGAGACAGTGGTTCCTCAGGTTGCACTGTCAGGCAGAGTCTAGTTCGGCCTGAAGAATTCACAGGTAGGCAGATCCAAGCTCAGCTTATTGATGGATCAGTGAGATTGTTCCCTGAGGCACATATTCAGGTGGCATCTCCCTTTTACACAGGTTTGACAGTTGCAGTTGTCATGCCAGAGCCTGTGTTTGACCTTATCATAGGTAACATACCAGGTGCCAAGTACAGTATAGTTGCACCGTAGATGTCACTATTCAGACTTCGGCTGCAGTACCACGAGCCGTGGCCAAGGCTCCAAATCGTGTCACCCCGATGACCCTTGCATCACTGCAAGATCTGATTGGTAGTCAAGATGTCATCCAAGAACAACAGTCTGACCTGACACTTGCTGCTGTGTGGAAGAAGCAAAAGGGTAAAGTCACTAAGTATTCACAGGGAGGACAAGCCAGGTTCCTTTGTAAACAAGGACGGCTTACTGTGAGTCACAAACACCCCAGGGTGAGGTTTGACTGCAGTTTGTCGTTCCCACAAAGTATTGCCAGGCAGTATTCGGTATTAGAATGGGATCATTGTTCAGCATCAGGAGGTCACATGGGCAAAAAGTAAACCCAAGGCTGTATCCATGCTGACTTTTTCTTGCCAGGAATGGGACAGGAAATAGATAGATTTGTGCGCTCCTGCAATGTGTGTCGATGTACCACCAATGAGGAACATGTCCTTCCTGTGCCATTTGAATCCACGCCCATAATCTCCGAGTCATGTGAGAGAGGGCAGTGGTAACGTGGGTGCAGAACTGATGTCTTGCCCGTTGGTCCCACAGGACACGTTATGTCCGGGGCCTGTACATACATATGTACCGTAGGTTAAGGGGAAAGTTCGAGGCCCCTGCAGAGGCAATCTGAGGCTGTGTCTGAATTACCTTGTGGTGTATCTCGATAATACACATGATCCACATGAGTGTTCACACCCACACTGGGTGTTAAAATGTGACCTGCCCGAGTTTGCCTAGGGATTCTCAACTTACCGATATTAGTCGTAGGTGTAGGATTATAAACTGGGGCAGTTGTGGTGATCCTGACTGAGTACACCGATGACTAGCCCTTTGTTAGTCGTAAGTGTAGGTTTATTTATAATCGGGCAGTCGTGGCGATCCCAACTGTGGACACCGATGACGAGCCCTTTATTAGCCGTAAGTGTAGATTATAAACTGGGGCAGTAACAGCGATCCCAACTGTGGACACCGATGATGCACCGTTAACCATGGAACACCTTGTTCTCTGGTTAATATAAGTTTAACCAGTAAACTACAAGGGTTCTGTGAGATTTGAGCAATCCAAGGACTACGATTCCCGGTTAATAATCTACCCAATAAGGAAATAATGGCGACCTCAAATGTACGAAACTCTGGCTGTCATTTGATTTTCAGCTGAAGCGTAGTTTTCATTGTATATGCATTGACTACCGGGCAGATGGTAATTTTAATTTAATACAAATTGTTTGTCATATTGACACTATTGATGCTCCACCTTGATTGATTTCACAGGTACAGTTGGTGGGTGAAGCAGTTTTGGTGTGCAGGTACAGCAATAGGTGTAGCAGTTTTGCCGTGCGGGTCAGCTGATCGTCTCTGCCGCACACTGCCACCTTTTCTCCTCTGCCCTCGTCGCCTCTATTATGTTATTAATTTGTATTATATCAATTTACACATAGGTACAGCTACACTACAGCTGTCACACCTACACCGTGTATCACATACACCACGCTACATAACAATTAGTTGTCAGTGTAAATGTAGCAAACTTTCGATCAGGTTGACTTGAGTACAGGATTTTTCACCGTCATCACGGAGTTTATTTTCCCCTCAAACTTGCTTCTATTAATGTAAATATGAGGTTTTTACGCTCATTGGCAAGTGATTTTCTCCTGTAGCAGGATAGTACACACACCACAGTGTGAATCTTGTGTGACTGAGTTAGGATATTTATGTGTATATATATACTGTATTGTTAAATTTTTCAAAGAAAAAATGTGATTTTGATGAGGCATAATGTCACGAATTTCCTTGATCGTAATATTAGTATGGTAATTCGTGGCATTGTTTAGCATTATTGTGGGAACGCTTAAACAGCTTTGAAATCCGTAGAATTTTGCTCAGACTGTTAACCGCTCGCTTTTGCACTCATATTTGTAACGAGTTTTCAGAACATTCGTCATCGTCGCGTAAGTAACTGTCTCTATGTACAGACAGTGCATTTCACTGAGCGATATTTTTGTGAAATTATTGTTCCCATGTCTTGCCTCTCTAACCGTTGATTTAAGCCACGCCCATTTCTCACACCCCTCTGTCGGGCAGTGCAAACATCAATTAGTCGGTTTCTGACTGCCACGGGAGTGGGTATTGTTGTGCGCAGAGCTCGAGCGAGTCCCTCATCGTAGCGACTACAAAGTCTCCAGCAGTTTCAGCGATACCTGTATCTCCCCACCGAGTTGGTGATCGGCAGTAGTAGACGTCAGGTGTTTGCAGCATTTCGAGTAGTGACAGACTCCCAGTCTTTCCCACCGATGGTCTCATCTCCACTGACCAGTACAGTATTTCCTTTTTGTTTCTCTAGGCTTAAGGTTATTTAGCAATTGGTTTGAGTGCGTGAGTGAGAGTATTCCCTTGCTTGAGATTCATGTAACGTAAATTTATTCTTTTGTAAGTAATCTTCCCACTATCCATTGTAATAGAGCCAAAGGCATGACTGGAAGGTGGTCTTGTCCGGATACTGGCCCTGAAGCTCCAGCACCAGTCATTTCTGACCCTAACCTAACCTAACCTAAATCAGAAAACCACCTACCTACCCTACCGGACATGCATAGCACTTATTTAAGACCCCGTTCACATAAATAATGGACACAAAGCATGAATAATTGAATTTTAACCAAAAAATTATAATTTTGAGGAGAGTAAGGCAGAGGTGTTCACAAGTTGACAGCATAGTGTAAGTAAGTATCGGACATGGCAGTCACTAAGAAAATCACCCTTTCTGCACTAAAATATGGGATACAGAGCATGAAATAAATAAATTGTTACCAGAAAATTATGATCTAGAGGTGAGTAGGGCAAAAATGTTCACCAGTTGACTAGATAATGAACGTATGTAAGAGACATGGTAATCACTGAGAAAATCACCTCTTTCCCAGCCTGTGCACTCAAATGTGGGACACAAAGCATGAAGTAAATAAAATGTAACCAGAAAAATTATGATTTAGAGGTGAGTAGGACAAAAATGTTCACCAGTTGACTAGATAGTGAACGTATGTAAGAGACATGGTAATCACTTAGAAAATCACCTCTTTCTCAGCCTGTGCACTCAAATATGGGACACAAAGCATGATATAAATAAAATGTAACCAGGAAAATTATTATTTAGAGGTGAGTAGGGCAGAAATGTTCACCAGTTGACTAGATAGTGAACGTATGTAAGAAACATGGTAATCACTGAGAAAATCACCTCTTTCACAGCCTGTGCACTCAAATATGGGACATAAAGCATGAAGTAAATAAAATGTAACCAGAGAATGTGGATTTAGAAGTGATTATGGAAAATATTTGGCAGCTGACAGTGTACATACATGTCCATGGTGGCTGTTTACCCCACCTCTAAAGCTCTGACAGTGGTGATAATGCTCTTGAAGCATGTACTGTAATCCAGTGTTGAGCTGCACTTAATCCTTAGCAGTGTGAATTATGGTTATTTAAACAAAAACTCACAGCAGTTCAGCGACAACTGTTGGAGTGGCGGGAGGGGTGAGACAGTGGGAATGTGAATGTAAACAAGGCCGTTCGGCGCCGCGCGCCAAATTCAAACTTACAGGTGGAAAAAATTGGATTTTTTTTTTTTTTTTTGGGGGGGGAGGGGATTCGAACATCAGCCTACGATGTCTGAACAGTGGTGTAACTGGATAGTGGTCGTCCGGAAAGTAGAGGGATTACTGTAATTATTTACAGTTCTCTTTTTGAGCTCTGTTAAATGTAACAGTCTTGTTTGATTTTCCGTATTTGCACACTTTCGCTACTCCAGGTTAGCACAGACTCCTTATATTAATCACGATTGGTATTTAGGCCAGTTCTTTTGGTATTAGTTCTTAAATCTGTTGTGCCAGCTAGGAGTACGCACCAGCAAGAACCTTCCAATTATTATTAATATAAATTATCGATAGTCAAGGGGTGAGCTTACTTTCTCCGAAGCCAACAGTATGAATAATACAGCAGTCTTTAGTGATTAGTCTGTGCTGTGCACTGTTGAGAAAGTTTATAAAATTCTCGTCTTTAGAGAATCGGCGACATAAGCCAGCATGAAAGTAAAATCACTACTTGATTTCACAAGTCAGTTCTTTTGTGTCAGTCAACTAGTCAGTTATTTACATTTGTTATTATTCATATTCTCATTTCCCTTGTGACATTTCTCAAGCTGTCGGACAGTAAATATTGCATCAGTGGTCCGTTTGCCTGGCATAAACCCAAACTGCATCTCATCATTGTTCACTTTTTCCCTTATCATGCTATTCAGGACTTTCTCCATCTTGTCCAAAAGTTTTTTGTCTATTATTTCCTTGTTCCAGGGTATTACCCTTCCCGTGATACACATTTATAATCACACTCTTCAGCCAGTCATCTGGAATAACACAATCATATATAATCAAATTGAGCAAATCAGTAACTAAACCCATTCATATACAGTAGGCGCGGAAAGTGTTGACGCCATCGTAAAAAAAGAAAACATTCTTGTGGTTAGCAAGGAGAAACAAATGAATTAACACTCACCATTGAATTTAGTATTTACTGGCATTCCCCTTCACCTTTATTATCTTCTTAATGCATCTGGGGAGACTGATGGCGTAGTTTTGCAGAACAGACGGACTAAAACTGCTCCATATCTGCTTGACTGCAGCCTCAAGTTTAGGCAAAGATGATGTGTCCATACTACGCAGCTGCCGCTTCATGTGCGCCCATAAATTCTCAATGGGATTGATATCTGGGCTGTTTCCGGGCCAATCTCGAATAAAGGGAACCTCACAGTCTGTTAGCCACTGTTTCACTGACTTTGCAACATGTGCAGGGGCAGAATCTTGCATAAATACTCTTGCCTTGGTTTTATCAACAGAGTCACTTAAAACATCACATAAGAGCTCCAAATAATTGTTCTGGTTCACTTTTTCATTTGCAGGTAGAATTACCAACCTACCAACACCATAATATGTAAAGCAGCCCCAAGCCATGAGTGAGGCTGGGTATTTAACAAACTTGGAAGTGTACTTAGGATCCAGGGGGTCACTGCTTGGTTTGCGGTACACTCGTGATGAAGGGGTACCAGTGACAGTAAATGTTGACTCATCACTCCAAAGCACAGTTTTCCATTGCTCCTCACTCCAAGCAAGATATTTCTTACAAAAATTTACTCTCTTTTTCTTCTGAAGTGCAGTTAGCAGTGGTTTTTTACGAGCACAAAAACTCCTGTAGCCCAGATCGTCATGCAACAGCTGCTGCACACTTCTGACAGACACATCTGCCAGCAACTGTGGGTTCTTTTCTTTTAAATCCCGTGCTGTTAGCCTTGGATCCTTGCTAACTTGCCTTGAGATCAGCTGACGGGTCCTGAAGGTTGTCTTACGAGGTCTCCCAGGCTTGGGAAGTGGAGTGGGAGGAATGGCCTCCCCACTGTCCTTGAACCACTTCACCAGTCTCTGCACTGTCCTCAGTCTAACACCATCTGATTTGCAATAAATGGGAGTTTGTGGCCAGCTTTGTATAAAGTAATCACTTCCACACGTTTGTCCTTGCTTGTGGTTACTTTAGGCATGATGAGAATGTGGTAGGTAACCAAATAACTGTGTTATTTGAGTCAAAACATGCCCTCGTGGTGCATCGCACACAGGGACAATCCTCCTCCTGTGGCTGCCCAAACATTACTGAGCCTGCTCCTGTGGTGCCAAACCTATCAAGCAGGGTTGACAGCTCCCGTTGAAAAAGCGTCAGCTCATTTCGCATCACAGGGGAGGGTAGTATTGACCCTACTTCACTTAACGCGAAGAAGAATGACGTCGGCAAAAAAAAGTCAGTACTTTTCGCGCCTACTGTATATCTGTGCTGTTTACTTATCTCCTAATTCTACTATCAAAAATTCTTTGACTATCTTACTTCTACGATGGAACACATTCTATCCATTTCTCCCTTCTCTGAAATCTCCATTCTAGGAGATTTCAATGTTCACCACCACCTTTCGCTCTCCTCTCCTTTCACTGATCCACCTGGTGAACAAGCCTACATCTTTTCTATCCTCAATGACCTACAGCAGCTTGTACAGCACCCTACCCGTATCCCTGACCTCCTTGGAGAGAGTTCCAACATACCTGACCTTTTCCTAACAACTAAAATCCTTCTGCTTACACTGTTAATCTTTTCTCTCCGTTGGGCTCCTCCGATCATAACCTTATTACCTTATCCTGTCCTATCACTCCGGGACGGCCTGTGGACCCTCCAAAGAAACGCCGCCTGTGGCACTTTGGAGCTGCAGATTGGGAGGCACTCAGGCTAAACTTCTTTGATTTTCCTTGGAATGATTATTGCTTCCATGGCCGGGAGCCATCTGAGTGTGCCTTACACATTACGTAGGTTATTCTCTTGGGCATGGAAGCATACATTCCATTCTCATATCCTCTGACTAATGCAAGAAAGCCTTGGTTTAATCACACTTGTTCTAATGCTGTCTGCAACAAGGAGAGGGCCTATAAAAGGTACCGGAGCCAACCCACCCCTGAATCACATCTTTTATATATTTCTGCCCGGAATCATGCTAAGTCTGTTCTTCGCTGTGCTAAAAATAATTTCATCCGTCCTAAATGTTCCCAACTCTCCAACTCGAATTCTTCTCGCTCCCTCTGGCACCTTGCCAAAAACCTTTCAAACAACTTTACCTCATCATCCTTCCCTCCTCTTTTCTACTCTGATGGCTGTGTAGCTATTTCTTCTACTGATAAAGAAGATCTCTTCGCTCAGACTTTCTCCTCCAATTCCACCTTAGATGATTCCGGTGCTGTTTCTCCATCACTTCCCCCCTCTGACTTCCTCTTGACTGACATTAAAATTTCTTCAGCTGATGTATTTTCTGCCATTACTGGCCTCAATACTAACAAGGCATATGGGCCTGATGGAGTCCCTCCTGTTGTCCTCAAAAACTGTGCTTTTGTGCTTACACCCTGCCTAGGTAAACTCTTTCGCCTTTGTCTATCAACTTGTACCTTTCCTTCTTGCTGGAAGTTTGCTCTCATTCAGCCAGTCCCAAAGAAGGGTGACCATTCCCAACCCTCTGACTATCGTCCAATTGCTTTAACATCCTGTGTATCAAAAGTTTTTGAGTCAATTCTTAACAGAAAAATCTTAAAGCATCTTTCCTGTCACAACCTTCTTTCTGATTGTCAGTATGGGTTCCGTCAGGGACGCTCCATTCACGATCTTCTCACCTACCTTTCAGACTCTTGGTCATCCTCCTTTCGGGACTTTGGCGAAAGCTTTGCCATTGCACTTGTCATCTCAAAGGCTTTCGATCGAGTCTGGCATAAATCTTTGATTTCCAAACTGCCCTCCTACGATTTCTATCCTTCTATCTGTGCCTTCATCTCTAGCTTCCTTTCTGGTCATTTTATAGCCACTGTTGTAGACAGCCATCATTCTTCTCCTAGACCTGTCAACAGTGGTGTTCCTCAGGGCTCTGTCCTATCACCAACTCTCTTCCTTTTATTCATCAAGGACCTTCTAAGCTGTATATCTAACCCTATCCACTCATATGCTGATGATTCGGTTTCCGCAATGTCCATCTCAGCAGCTACTTCAACAAAAAAGGGATGAGGCTATGGCACACCTAATGTCTGACTTGGCTCGTATCTCTGATTGGGGTAAAAATAATCTTGTTATTTTTAATGCATCAAAAACTCAGTTCTTACACTTATCAACCCGAAAAAATCTTCCTCAGGATTACCCACTAATGTTTAATAATGAACAGTTATGTCCTGCATCATCCTTGAACATGCTTAGGGTTTCATTCTCTCGGGATCTGTCTTGGAAAGAACATATTACATCTCTTGTGAAATCTGCTTCCAAGAGATTAGGTGTGCTAAGCCGATTCCGAACTTTCTTTACCCCTGCACAGTTGTTGACCTTGTACATGGGTTTTATTCACCCATGTATGGAGTACAACTCTCATGCGTGGGGAGGCTCCCCACATGCAGCTCTTCTCAATAAGGTGGAGTCAAAGGCTTTTTGTTTCGTTAACTCTCCTCCTCTTACTGATTCCCTTCAACCTTTGTCTCTTCGCCGCACTGCTGCATCTTTATCTCTCTTCTATTGCTTCTTCAACAGTCACTGTTCCTCTGAACTGTCTGTTTGCATCCCTCCACCTCTACGACGGGCACGCAGTACCCATCTAGCAAGAAACTCTCATCCCTTTTCTGTCCAACTCTCTAATCCAAGAGTTAACCGTTACTCCCAGTCCTTCATTTATGCAACTGGTCAACTCTGGAACTGTCTTCCTCTGTCTGTATTTCCTACTTCCTATGATCTCCAGTCTTTCAAACGCAGTGTGTCCAGGAATCTCGAAATGAACGGATCTTGAATTTAGCTCTCTTTTGTATTGTTTTTGCTTTTTCTTGAAAGGAACAGTATGCGGGCCCATTGCCTTTGGTCCCTTCTTCCTTGCATAAAAAAAAAAAAAAAAACTCAACAACACAGTATCATCTGCAAACAACAGTATGGGGAGTTTCCAAACACTGCCCTCTCACTAGGGCCACTCCAACATCCACTGCCCGACCTTGTATCTCTTTTATAAGCCCCAATCCATGTACAGATTGAACAACCATGGAGACATGACACATCCTTGTTTCAATCCAACCTGCAAATGGAAAAATTCACTCAGTTTGCCATCCACACGCACTGTGGCCTTAACACCCTCATACATACTTTTCACAGCATTCAACAACTTCCCATCTACTCCATATATTTAAGTCTTAATACTTTCCACAATCCTTGTCTATCCACCCTGTCATATGCTTTTTTCAAATCCATGAAGGCTGCATAGAACTTCTTTCCCTTCTCTAGAAACTTTTCCACTAAAGATCTAAGAATGAATATCTGCTCTACACAACCTCGTCCCTTCCTAAAACCTCCTTGTTCTTCTCCAACTAATTCCTCTGTTATTTCCCTAACCTTTCAATAAGTATCCTACCATATACTTTTCCAGTCACACTAAGAAGGTAAATGCTCCTATGATTACCACACACTTCTTTTTCCCTTTTTCCTTTGTACAGGGGAATAATTATAACTGACTTCCAATCCTCTGGGACTCTACCCTCCTCCCAGGTCAATCTGGACACCTTCCACATCCATTCTACTACTACCTCTCCCCCATGTTTCAGCATTTCACCACACACTCCATCAATTCCTGGGGCTTTCCCCATTTTAACTTTCTTCATTGCTTCCACCACTTCCATCCAACTGATTTCTTCCTCTCTTCTCACAACCCTCCTTCTCCCAGTCATTCCCCAGCCACTTATACTTGCATTACTTTCATTCTCTATGTTCAACGATTCATTAAAGTGCTCTCTCCACCTGTTCACTTTTTCTCCCTTCTCCACAAGTAATCTACCATTTTTATCTTTCACACCCCAACTAACTTCGGTGGCACCCTGTCTAACTCTCTTTACCTCTTTCCAGAACATTTTCTTACATTCCCTCCACTTTACACTCAAATTCCTTCTAAATTCCTCATCCACTCTCTTCTTATTCTCTCTTACTAATCTTTTCACCTCTCTCCTCCTCTCTACATATAACTCTCTCTTCCATCTCTCAACTTCTTCGACGCCCCTGTTCCTCATCCACTCATTATATGCTTTCTTCTTTTGTGCCACAACCTCTCTCACCTCTTCAGTCCACCATGCTGTTCCCTGAACCCCCTTTCGTCTTCTCTTCACCCCACATACCACCTCACATGCTGCACAGATTTCTTCTGTGAATATCTTGCACACATCTTCCACATTCCACATCTGCTCCAATCTATATGTACCCAATCGCTCCTCCACTTCCCATTTATATTCAGCCTTTATTCCATCCCCTTGTAACTTTTCTACCCTCCTTGTAAGAACTACTTCCTCCTGTCCTTCCCTTCTTCTCTTCCTCCATTTTGTTTGGGCCCTGATTCTGGCCACCACCAAGTGATGGTCAGAAAGTCCACTCCTCCAACCTCTATATACTCTTGCATCCATTACACATTTTCTCATCCTTTCATCCAATCACACATAGTCAGTCATTGCCTTCCGTTCAATCAGTTCACCATCCAGCCTTCTCAACACTCGCCATGTATACCTATGGATCATTTTGTGCCTGAAGAGGGTATTAGCTATCACCAACCCCCTCTTTTCCATTCATATCTCCAATCAGAAACACTCTCTCATTCCTTTCAAACTTTTCCAAACATGCTTCCACATTTGTCCAGAACTCTTCTATCACTCTACTTACACGACCTTGTGTTGGTGCATACAAGCACACAATCGCCCACATTTGTAATCCAACTATCACGCTTACCCACACAATCCTTCAGCCAACTGATGCATACTCTCTTATATTCCCTTGCCATCTGTTACTCACAGCAATACACACACTCCTCCACTCCTTCTTTTGCCCTCTCATTCTCACCTACTCCCATGCATATATCCCATCCATACTCCCATTCTCTGACACTCTCACCTCGCCATTTAGTTTCAGTTAGTCCACATATATCCACTTTTGCACCCTCAAGCACCTGTACAATCTCTCTCACTTTCACCTCATCATTTATACCCCTTACATTCCAAGTTGCAATCCGTAACCAGTCCTTTGTCATCAACTTTTGGTTAGTCCTGGTCCGAGGCTTCTTGTTTGTATTTTTAGTTATTTGTTTTACAGGGTGGGGCACTAACCCAACACCAAGCCTTTTAGTTGCCACTTATGACAAGCAGGGATACTGGGGGAGAATTATTGAAAGCCCCCCTACCCCCAGGGGTAGGGAAAACTTACATACAGTTAATGATCCAAAATCAATAACCACCAGCAAGGCAGTGCCTATAAACTTTCATAATATCTAATACCTAGCTAAGACTGAGTGTTATTTCAGTAATAATTTCAAGGCTAGGAGTTAATATTCTGGAATGAGGTTGCCAGATGTCATGGGGGAAATGAGAATATGAATAATAACAAATGCAAACAATTGACTAACTGTTTAACACAAAAGAATCAACTTGTGAAATCAAGTAGTGATTTTACTTTTATGTTGGCTTACTTCGCCGATTCTCTAAAGACGAGAATTTTATAAACTTTCTCAACAGTACACAGCAGAGACTAATCACTCAAGAATGCTGCATTATTCGTACTGTTGGCCTCAGAGAAAGTAAGCTCACCCCTTGTCAATCGATAATTAATAATAATAATAACTGGAAGGTTCCTGCTGGTGCGTACTCCTAGCTGGACCAACAGTTTTAAACTGATACCAAAGAACTGGCCTAAATACCAGTCGTGATTAATATAAGGAGTCTGTGCTAACGTGGAGTAGCGAAAGTATGCAAATACGGAAAATCAAACGAGACTGTTACATTTAACAGTGCTCAAAAAAAGAACTGTAAATTTATTAATTACAATAGAATAAATTTACGTTACATGAACCTCAAGCAAAGGAATACTCTCACTCACACACTCAAACCAATAGCTAAATAACCTTAAGCCTAGAGAAACAAAAAGGAAATACTGGTCAGTGGAGATGAGACCGTCGCTGCGAAAGACTGGTCGTCTGTCACTACTCAAAACGCTGCAATCACTTGGCGTCTACTACTGCCGATCACCAACTCGGTGGGGAGATACAGGAATCGCCGAAACTGCTGGAGACATTGTAGCTGCTATGGTGAGGGACTAGCTTGAGCTCTGCGCAGAACAATACCTACTCCCGTGGCAGTCAAAAACCGACTAACTGATGTTTGCACTGCCCGACAGAGGGGTGTGAGAAATGGGTGTGGCGTAACTCAATGGTTAGAGAGGCAAGACGTGGGAACAATAATTTCACAAAAATATCACTTAGTGAAACGCACTGTCTGTACACAGAGGCAGTTACTTATACGAGACAATGACGAATGTTTTGAAAACTCGTTACAAATGTGAGTGCAAAAGCGAGCGGTTAACAGTCTGAGCGAAATTCTACGGATTTCAAAACTGTTCAAGCATTCCCACAATAATGCTAAACAATGCCACGAATTACCATACTAATATTACGATCTAGGAAATTCGTGACAAGAAATACAGTAATATATATGAAAGACAAAGGAGCTGTACTTTGTTTTTGTTGATGTCCTTTTACAGAGTTCCTAGGGAGGTGATGAAGTGGGCAATGAGAAAGCTTGGGATCGAGAAGTGGCTGGTTAACCCCTAGACACCAGGCGATTTACAGCGCGGTCGCCATCTCACTACGGGTAATTTTCCCAAAACAGCCTTTTTTCAAAATTTCATATCTGGGAAAGTATAGTGGGAAAGAATAGCAGGTAGGGAAACAAATTAAAGACCAAATTACTCACCAACTCTTTTTGTGAATGAAATCATCCCCAGGTCTGCAAGTGGTGTCGATGAATAAGGACGTGAAGAAGATGAGTAATCCTCGGCACTTGAAGCGGGATGTCTTTGTGCGTGTGCACAGTCCTGACTTGGGCTTCGCTCTCAACAAGATAACTTCTCCACTATTAAATAAACTAGACACAATGGTGTCCAAGGCACACCCTATGGCCCTATCACTGAGCTGTTTCCTAGTATCTTTGGGCAGAGGCTTGGCTGGGGTGGATGAGGCAAGGGGTCTGTATGATGTGGGAATGGAATCAGACGAGGAGATTTCAGAAAACATTGTTCCACACCTGGCAAAGTCATGGGACAGACTGAAGCATGCTTGTGTGCAATGGCAGGAGTATCACCCTCCCCTTTGGTGGCAAGATCAAACATGAGCCAGTTCAAACTATGGTGGGAATGCACTTGCGGCAAATGCCAACACATTGTGGCCTCCGTCCATCTAAATCGCCTTGGCATATCATGTTGCGCAGTGTAGGGATTAAAGTGACTATGGCAATATACAAGGGTGTTCACGCCCATATGAGAGGGAACGGAGATTTGAGTGATTACTTTCCATGAAAATTGGCAGGCATTAAAGGTCAGTCTTGAGTCCCTTATTATTTATTTTGGTGCCTGAAGCTCTCTCATGTGACTTCAGAAATGGACTCCCATGGGAGATGTTGTCTGCTGGTGACTTGGTGTTGACCAGAGAATGACAGGGGGGGGGCAGGGGAAGACTTAGGAAGTGGAGAGATGGAATGGGGCATAAGGGTTTGAAGGTAAATGCTAATAAAACAAAAGTTATGATATCTAGGGCTCATGGCAATACTGACAAAGCAGAGGGTGTATGGCCTTGTGCAGTCTGCCACCAGGGTGTGGGAAGTAACTCCATTTTGTGCAGTGTTTGTGATAAGTGGGTGCATAGGAGATAAGGTATTAGAGGTAGGCTCAAAATAATGCTGATTTCGTGCACGTAGTGTGTCGAGGAGAGCATGTAGAGATTGAGAGATGAGAAAGAATTGATCTGCTGTAAAGTATTTTGAGCATGCGAAGGAGCTCTGCTATTTGGGGGTTATGTTATATGCTGGAGGTGGGCCTTGAGCTAGCTCTGTTACTACAGTAAAGAGTGGATGGAGTAAGTTCAGGGAGCTGTTGCCTATCCTGACACTGAGAGGGCTCTCCCTCCATGTTAAGGGGGTCCTTGTATGCAGCACGTGTTAGGAGTGGAATGCTGTATGATAACAAGACCTGGGCAGTAAAAGAAGAGAGTATTCGTAGACTCAAGCATACAGAAATGAATGAGAGGCCTCGGGGGTTAGGAATGTGACTGAAGAGTTGAGAGAAAGGGGCTTGAATGTATTACAGCTGTAATGAGAAGGGTTAAACTGAAGTGGTTCAGGCATGTTGAGAGGATGGAAGATGACAAATGGGAGCAGAAGGTGAGATGTGTGAATGCTGAGGGTAGAAGTGTGGGAGGCAGACCAAAAATTACCTCAGATGAGGTCATGGAGGGTCAGCATTAACCTGTGGACTGCAAGTCACAGCTCAGGCTGGGTAGCGTCACGTTGCGAGCCACAGCTCAGACTGTGCTGGCCGTGCATCACCGTAAACAACTCAACCTCTATGCAAACTTACGCATGGAGCTACGCAAAGATGGAGAGAGAGAGGGAGAGAGAGAGAGAATTTTTTTTTCACCAGATGATGCCCTGGATGTTTATCAAGTTTATAATAAACAAAAACATTTTTTTTTTTCATTTATTCACTACTCCTGTACGTAAACTTATGCATGGCCCTACGCCAAGACGAAAAGAGAGTGATTTTTTCTTTTCACCAGACAATGCACTGGATGTCTATCTTCAAGTTTTTCACCAGATGATGCCCTGGATGTTTATCAAGTTTATAATAAACAAAAACATTTTTTTTTTCCATTTATTCACTACTCCTGTACGTACACTTATGCATGGCCCTACACCAAGACGAAAAGAGAGAGATTTTTTCTGTTCACCAGACAATGCACTGGATGTTTATCTTCAAGCTAAAGAAAAAAAAAAAAAAAAAAACTTCGTTTTTTGCGCACCACAGGATGGGATAAAAAAAAGGATAACTGTGTAATCCACAGGTTAAGAAACCAAGGATGGCTCATGCAATAAAGTTGGAAAAAGAAAACAATAAAAAATCAATACCTCACGCTCCCCTATACTTTAATGCCTACTTTCCTTTCCTTCAACTGGATCTTTCCCATCCAATCCCTTGTCAGGTGTTTGGGCCTGAGGTTTGGCTACCACAACCAGCATTAATCCATTCCATCTGGCAACATATACTTTAATTTTGTTCTTGCTATCTCCAGACAACTGAGAAGGGTCCCACAATCCACTCACTTCATGTGGTGCTGCCTTCAAGCAGCTCTACAGAGCATGACAAGCCAAACTGTTGGAAATCATTTACTATGTTGGGTGGTAACAATAGAACCAAATGATGCTGGGTGGTTTAGTGGGCTAAGGCAATCCAACTGGATGGGGCTTACAAGTGTTTATATCTGTGGGGTGGTAGGTGTTTTACTGTTCACATAATGCCACCAAGGGACAAGTGAGGTTGGTCACCCTTACCTTAAATGTTGGGACTGAGCAGCCTCCATGTTCCTGATGATCAGAAAAAGATTGGATATGGATGGATGGATGGATGGAAAAGATCTCTTGCATTGGAGATGTTTGAGGTTATATCTCACTCCTGAAGTATGGAAAGACTCCCTAAAGTTGGATAAAATTATCTACAGGTGGGAAAAATAAAACAGAAATACATCACCACGTGAAATGGGTAAAGGAAGGGTGACCAGCCTGGCCTATGGCAGTACAATATTAATCCTTTCAATAAGGCAGTGCCATCCTGAGCTTAAAAAATCATCTGGTGGTGGCAAGAAAAAAACCGAAAAAGCATCATCACAGTGCAGGTGTGACAGTGAAAATTTTAGTCTCTTACATTCAAGAGATTCTCTTCGAGTTGAATTCAATTACCTGGAGGAAGACCGAGTAAAAAAACAATTCCACAATCAATCACACAGCATGAAAAAAATTAAAAATATGTCATCAATAAAAGGACTGGGGCAACATGAATTCCAAGAAGGAATGAAAGCAGTACCAGAGGAGTGGTGTGAAGGGGAGATGGGCTGAGGGCAGTACTGTCTATTTTCCCCTTGGTACTCTCCACTCCTGCTGGAGTTACACTGGTTTCCTGTCAAAATATAAGTCCAGTAAATCGTCACCACTACCATTTTCCTCATCATTATCATCACCGATACCATTACCATCATCATCATCATCACTGCCAATAGCATTATCATCATCATCACTGCCAATAGCATTATCATTATCATCACTGCCAATAGCATTATCATCATCATCATCCTCATAGGGTTTCTGTAAAGGTACAAGTCAAGTTTGTACAGTCAGGGAATAATGTACTGTACTTAAAATGCTTTAAAATATGGTCTGAGAAGAAAATATATTACATGTTTAAAAGTGACCAAAATTGGCTATTTTTGCCATGACAGTATGTCTTATTTACACTGCAGGCCATGCTGTGCTATGATGTCACTACTTAGCTAGCTACAGCTTGGCCACCTTCCTTGCACATTCATAGGTCAACTAAGAAGTCATGTTATCTTATAAAGACACCCCCCCCAACCTTTTCCTTTTTTTTTAAATACTGTAAAATGTTTCTACTACATCCTACAGTTAGCTGAACTCAGAAGAAAATGGGATTTCAAATGCAAGTCACTGAAGGTTTCCAAAAATTGCATGTATGATTCGCTATTAAGTATTTTTCAACATTTAGTGGAATACATCACAAAACTGTGTGAATTTATGTGGACTAAGCTGCATCCAAGAAGTTTATGATAACCAAAAACAGGTACTGAATACAGTAATGTCCTTTTCTCCTGAAACAGACAAGTCTTTTAATCCTTAAAGTACACATCTGGACAAAGGTTTTTTGGTGTTCACTCACTAGGACCAACTTGCCTAGCTTCGGGCTCCTACACTTCTCTGTGGGGCGACATAGGATTGAATGATGGATGGATGGATGGAAATTGCTTTATGGATATAAATACAACCATACAACCAAATATTTTAGATTAACTCTGAATTAAGGTATAATGGTATGGATGCCTTTTTCTTCCTTCAGGATCAATAGAGAGGAAGAAGAATCAAACTGGGGTTGGGAAATCAAATCTGTAGCAAAGAAATTTGAACATCAAAGCATATATTATTAGGTGCAATGAATGACAAACCCTTCAATCCAATGATGTCCCTTCTATCCATCTATTGCCAGACGCCTCAATCCCGCACGGGGTGGCCACAAACAAATCCCCTCCATGTCACTCTGTCCCCTGCCATTTCGCTACCACGCTCCCAACTCACACCCCCCTCTCTCATATGCCTCTCCACTCCATCCCTCCATCTCATCCTCGGCCTCCCCCTCCCTCTCGCCCCCTCCACCTCACTCACATACACTCTCCTCGTCAGTCTTTCACTATCCATCCTCTCCACATGCCCAAACCACCTTAACGTGTTTCTCCTAACGCTTCCCATCACGTCCTCAACCACACCACAATGCTCCTTCACTTCCTCATTTGTTAGTCTGTCTCTCCATGTGACTCCACATGCTCCTCTCAAATAACTCCCTTCTGCTGTATATTATTCCTCCTATTTCCATAAGATTATATGATATTCAGTTTGTCATTTTTTTTTTTTTTTTAAGGAGTTAGATGTAACCTTCATTAAATAATTTATTGCATGACATCTCCTGTACATCATCACCACCTAATCCTGTGTTGCCTCACAGGGAGCATAGAAACCCAGGGCTAGGCAAATTGGTCCTGACATTTAAGATGAGTGGTGGCGACCATCATCCACTCACTTAATGTAGTGCTGCCTACATCTTCCTTAGCCTTTCTCATTCTTTTTCTCAGCCTGCCCTCCTCCATCTTTCCTGTTACTTCTCATTGCTTTACTTTCCTTTGCAGGTGGCTTTACACTGAGTGACAAGCCAAATGGTTTTCTGTAAGCCAAGAAACCATTTACAACACTGGGTGGTAACCACATAACCAAACCATACGTGCTCCCTACGTGTTAACAAGTGGGTTGGTGCCCCTCCCTGTAAAACAAGTAACTCAAAGTCAAATGGCCACCCCTTACAGGATTATGGCGTCTGGCAATAGACAGATAGATAGATTTAAGATGAGGGTGGCCAGCCTCACTCATCCGAGTGGAATAATGTGAGCAATAAACTTCAACCACCCTTTGGATATAAACCTACACAGGCTCAATCTGGCTGGAGTGCCATAATTACCCATTAAACCATCAGGCACCACGGTTTGGTTATATGGTTACCACCCAGCGTAATAAATAATGTACAAGAAACCATTTGGCTTGTCACTCAGTGCAGTCACCCACTGACAGAAGGAAGAGGAAAGATAGAAGGAAAGGAAGACAGAAGAGAAAGGCAGGAAAAAGAAAGGAAGACAGAAGAGAAAGGCAGGAAAAAGAAAGGAAGAGAGGAAAAGGTAATCACCCGGGGCAGCACTACATCGGGTGAGTGGATGGTGAGTGCCCTCACCTACCACCTTGACATATCATGCAAAACGAATAAAATTCTTTGGTGGTTGCAACAATACATGTGAACCGTAGAATACATCAATGGACTGAAGGGTTACAGGTGTGTGCTGCAAAGCATATGAATATAGCAGCTCCACCAGCCTCCAGTTATGGAGATGTATTCTTGTCACCTTCAGAAGCTATACAGCATCTCTTAATTTTGTGCTCAGTATGCTGTTTAGGCAGTATATGCCAAAATAATAGATCAAACATATAAAATAAAGTGTTAATTGCTGAAATATGGTGACATCTATGCATTATTACTGTAATTCTCTCTGCTACCAGATGTTTTTTACATGGCTTAGGAGAGAACCCCTAGTAATGGAGGGACTTATGAAGGCTGCATGTAACCCCTCAAGTTAAAAAAAATTTTACTTTAAACTGAATAAAGTACAGGCAATCCCTGGGATCAGAACAACCAATACAGTACAGCCTCATTATGTGACAGGGTTGTGTCAAGTGAAGACCTATTGCATAATGAAATATTGCATAATGAGGTTGATATAACATGGGTTCAATGAGGTTTGGGAGGGTGACCTCAACCACGATGCCTTAAATGGCCTAAAAAACTTCTGCTATCCACCCATGTTTGTCCTATGCCAGTACGAGTCATCACCAAGGGTCCCTCACACGGGATGGGGGACAGTTGGAGGGTCTAGACAACCACTCCACACAATAAGATACAGTATCACTTCACTTAATATCACACACTGCATTATTTGCTCTGCACTTGTGCTGTTATTTGGCAATAACAATGGTGTTTCAGTGGCCTTTCATGCAAAAAATAAAACGAAAAGCAACCATCACAAAAAATGTAAACACTGGATGGGCATCTTGGTTAAGTCAGCTGAGTTGAGGCCCAAAAGGGGGATGATGGTTTAAAAGGCTGACACAATTTGCAAGTCACAAAGTTTCAGCATTTCACACACCAAAAAGTATCACTTAATATTACACACTGCACTAATTGTTAAGAATGTGCGCTGTAATTTGGCAATAACAATGGTGTTTCTGTGGCCTTTCGTGCACAAAGCAGAATGAAAGGGAATGATCATGTCCAGTTTAAAGACTGGACGGTCATTTTGGCTTGCATGCATCACAGTGTCCATACGAGATTCTTGGAGACGGCCGCTGAAAATATAATTGTAACAAAATCGTGATTAATATTTTAACATTGTACTGAGATGGGGTATAACTTTTTAATTAATGATGGTTTAAAAGGCTGACACAATTTGCAAGTCACAAAGTTTCAGCATTTCACACACCAAAAAGTATCACTTAATATTACACACTGCACTAATTGTTAAGAATGTGCACTGTAATTTGGCAATAACAATGGTGTTTCTGTGGCCTTTCATGCACAAAGCAGAATGAAAGGAAATGATCATGTCCAGTTTAAAGACTGGACAGTCATTTTGGCTTGCATGCATCACAGTGTCCATACAAGATTCTTGGAGACGGCCGCTGAAAATATCATCATAACAAAATCGTGATTAATATTTTAACACTGTACTGAGATGGGGTATAACTTTTTAATTAATGATGGTTTCAAAGGCTGACACAATTCGCAAGTCACAAAGTTTCAGCATTTCACACACCAAAAAGTATCACTTAACCCCTTAACAGTGGGTCATCACTTTCGTGATGGTCGGGTGCAACGGATCATACCGCGGGGCGTCACCTGAGTGACTCTGTGTTATTTTTAGTTCCCCCGGGTTTTCAGGTGGTGACTTGTATCATCTATCATCACTGCCAATGTCCAACAATAGTCAGAGCTGCTAGTGTCATCAGTACTCCCATCCATCGTTGACAATTTAGCCATTTTCCCCCATTCTAGACTCCCCTCCCTACCTCCCCTCCATTACCCTCTCGTGTCGTTTGCTCAGCCGCTCTGCGCTAAGTAAATCTTCCCCGGCTTTTTCCAGTTTTCATCCATTGAAATGAGACCTATGCCCTATTCTTATACAAAATAATATATACAGTATATATAAAAAATAAGGTAATTGATAGTGCCATACACCTGGAATTGGCTAATTATCACTTGGCAACATCCAACCTGCACTTGATCGTTAATTTCCCCTGCTTTTTTTTTCCCGTGAAATATGCCGTATGAGCTACTCTCATAATATAAATGCATATAAAAAAGGAAGGGAGAAGCCTGAGTGATATTTATATTCACCTGGAACTACCGAATTTTTATTATGTATTGTCTAGACTTCCTACAACTTATTTCTTAGCATATACATTAGCAGGCGACATTTTCAATTTTTGGCTACCGAGATACAGTCAGTTCGCTCAGTTCTCTCCCGTCCTTGACGGTGAAATGAGTTTCCTCCATTTCTGCTGCTTTTGCGCCTATTATAAAAGGCCCTGCGGCCTCTACCCCTACTAAACATCGTGTGGGAAGCGGTAAAGGACTGTAGATATATACAGTAGGCGCGGAAAGGATTGACACTTTTTTGCTGACGTCATTCTTTTTCGTGTTAAGTGAAGTAGGGTCAATACTACCCTCCCCTGTGATGCGAAATGAGCTGACGCTTTTTTAACAGGAGCTGGCAACCCTGCTTGATAGGTTTGGCACCACAGGAGCAGGCTCAGTAATGTTTGGGCAGCCACAGGAGGAGGATTGTCTCTGTGTGTGATGCACCACGAGGGCATGTTTTGACTCAAATAACACAGTTATTTGGTTACCTACCACATTCTCATC